>RXPK01001038.1:0-134418 GCA_004143645.1 Protaetia brevitarsis | reverse complement strand
AGAATCACTTATTATTCACTGACATTATTCTGTTTATCGTAAAATGTAAAGAGAAGTGTAACTACGTATAAATATCATATTTTATTCAATTATTAATATTTCTTAAATTATAAATCTAGATTAATTTATGTATATTTGTGTCAGCAATAAAAATAAAGAAACGGGTTGGTCGTTTTATTCAACACCCAGTAATAAGTACGTTTCACTCGTTCAATCTGAGCATGAACAGCTTAAGAACGCGATTGGGTATTTTATATTTATCGCTAGCCTCCCGTTCCTCATTCGGTGCGCGCACGGTAATTAAAATATTTGCGCATCGGAAACGTGAAAAATGTCGCTCCAAATAAGACGCGCCGGCCGAAAAAGTGCGAAATATTTATACCGGTAGGGGATATAAATAAGTCGAGATAAGAGACGGATTGACGCGGACAGCTCTGGATAACGACGAACGCAGAAGACAACGCAGTCTTCTATCGGGAGGAAACAAAAACGAAACAAAAAAAAAACATAATAAGAAAAAAGAGAAACGAAAAACGAGCGCAGTACACGGGGAGAAAAAGGTGAAGTAAGAAGAGAAGAGCAGAAAAGACTGCGGTCGCAAAAAGGGCATATGATTGAATTCCTTAAATCACTGTGCCATAATGCGCAATTCGTAAGCGTGTCGAACGCAGCCGAGTCTCGAACCATATGAGGACGTGCCTTTTTTGCGGCAATCCCGCGGCCTACCAATGCGGGAGAGTACCTCGTAGGTCGTGAAACGGCAGCGAATCGAAATCGTGTATACACCGGTATCGGTTTATGAATATTTTATTGCCTTCTGACACTATACAGAGAACACACTTTCGTCTGTCAATACAGAATATGAATAAAAGAAGATGAAATATGATTTTCTATCAGTTAACAAAGTCGATAAATATGCATGCTATTCTTCTGGACGATTGTGTGTCAGATATACAATTCGATATAGCATCTCCAATTCAATGCTATCGCTGTCAAACTGTAAGCATTCATCGATATTCTCTACCCTTGTCTAACTACTATAAAACGCTATCCTCACAACGATTTTTTCAATTTGAATCAATTCAATGAAGCCCTCATTCGGTACTACTGCGAGGTGGCGAGAACGATTTGCTAGGCATACGTAATATACTTCAACTTTAACCGGCCTTAAATTTATTTCGCTCATTTCTTAACAAGGCGTTGCTGGGTATTAGGCTACGGTCCTCAAATTTTATGGTAGGTAAGTTTTGATCACGGTCAGTAATTTTACAAAAAATGAAGCGTTATACGCGTGAGGAAAAGCTATTTACAGTAAAGCAATTTTACGGTTGCAATTCAGGAACAGTTACACGCGATTTATTTGCACTAAATTATCCAGAAAGATCAATACCTAGCAAAAATAAAAATGTCTCAGCGAAAAATGTCGGTGATATCGAAATCAAGTTTGTGCATTAATAATATAGTATATAATAATATATGTCTTTATTTTGCAATATAGGTCCATTATGAAATAATAATTTGTTTGTTATATAAACTTGTTTATAAATTATCAACATTTAAAAAAGAACATACAAAAAATTAAATTGCAAGGTGGGGTTCAGGTGCAAAACTACGTTTTCCTCTGTTTTTTCCATTAGTGAAATTAAATCTTAGTATGATATCTAGACAAATATCTCGCGAATGTAATATATAATAATAATAATAAAAGCATATTTATTGAGAAAGATAAGCGAGTACAAAAGTAACTATAACTTATAAAATAAACTACAAATTAAAGAGACCCGCCTATAATCTCAAAAGGTTTGAGATCAGCTATTGTAAAAGTAGTTGCTCTTCCTCTCAAACCCAATTACAACCAATTAATTACAACATGCAAAAATTAATATGTATCAGTATGTACGATGTATAGTAAAATTTAAAGCTGCAACAAAAACAACAGAGAGAAAAAAAGGAGAAATCGGTGCTTTTTACGACAAAGATTATCGATCAGTACTCAAGTATTTATCCCGCAATTTACGGATTTATAGTGCACATTAGCGCAATAACTGTTTAACTTTCTATATGAGAATAAATATGGGTGTACAAAATTAACACATCCTAAGAACTTTAACCGGACGATCATTCATGTCGCAGGGAATTTGTGAATTAAGATTAGTAAATAATCCGAAATGAATAGTTTTCAGTAAATATACTATTTGCCCCGAATAGCTACTTCTATTTACTATTGTTAGGTTTTTTTAGAATCTATACTTATTATTTTATTTGAGTATTGAACTTTTGAAGTTTTATTAAATGAGTATGGCCTTATTATGTCCCTTTTCACTAATACAAATATATAATTGATTTTAATATTGCTTTTACAAACTTAAATCGTTTTACCATAACTCGCTTGTTTACAATGACGAGAACTGCGTTGCAATTTAGGATGTATTGACACTCAAATTCTAAACGGTACTCCGTCATTCTTCATTATCAGTTTTTAAGGTTACTTGTTTGTTAGTGTAGTGCTCGTTAAGTTAGTAATTAAAGTTTTTACGTAAGCCCGGTGTTTTCATTACAACGAGAAAACAGTCGTTCATGCCTTTGCACGGCGACACTACACTGGGTTGGGTCCTTTTCGCGAGATAGAAGCCAATTGTTTTCATAGTTTCTTTTTGTATTTAGTTAGAATCGAATTTAATGTAGTCATAGTTAAGTTTTCTTATAAATCGTGTCTTATTTGATTGTGATTTCCGCTATATCTGCACGTGCTGATGTTTTGGGAATAAACTTTACTGTACTTTTCTGTTAAATAGATATGTCAAAATTATGTGGTCTGATATCAATCTAAAAAGGTTACCTTCCACATGATGTACAATATTATTACGTCCCAATGCTACATATCTGCCTCTTGCAATTTTGAGTTAGCCCATTCTTGCCTCTCCCATTATCACCAGGTGGAGACGAGAAATTATTTATTATTACTGCTGAGTAGTCCTCATTGTGCCTGTTATTCCTAAACACACTGTCTCTATATCTTGCTAAGTTCAGTTGTAACAGTTTGTTGCTGTACCTTTGTGTACCACACACAGATATGCATAAATGATCATAGATCTGGCGACTGGGATGTATCAGATTTGCTTTTAAAGCCACATGTTTTCCATAAGCCTTCTAGCCAACACAAGCGTTGTCTCCGCTCTGGCTTTAATTCTTTGAAGCTGTCGATTTCAACTAAGCTTAGAGTCAAGATATTTCACTTCCCCTGACAGTTTTATTTCTTCATTGATTAGAAACGTCCTAATCTCTCGCAAATGCTACGTCCTCTGTTGTCTTAAGTCTCAAGTTATTTCGTCCCTTAAATTATCATGTTAATTTAGATTTTAGAACGCAATGCTTGTGTTTACGGTTAACTCAGTTATTTTTTCACTCAGTGTACAATTTCGATGGGATACTCTAGATCAGGGGTCGGCAAACTTTTTTAGGACAGGGCCAAATCGTAACGAAAATTAAGTTCAGCGGGCCAAGTTGTAAACTCTAACGTGAATATTTTTTATTAAGTGTTCCTCTGTGTTTTATTGAACCGAAAACAATGTACCAAAAAGTTCCGTCGTAAGTTCTGTTTCCGTCGTATCATACAGGGTGTTTAAAAATTGCTGACTTGTCAAAAATCTTAAAGTTACAAAACTATTTTTATTTTTTCAAAAACACCCTGTATATTCTTATATTTTTCTGCAACATTCCCTATAGGCTTCAGTGGTTTTATTTTAAATTATTCCTATCATTTATTAACTTTTCCAAATAGTCAAATAATTTTAACTGGTGGATTATAAATAACATTACAATTACAAATTATTATTGCTAGTAAATATTATAATAATCATTGTTTTCTATATGTTAGTACCTAGAAAAGTACGCAATATATAAACCAAACAGTAAATATTAAATATTAAAAGTTTATCTTCATCTGGTTCGCATTTTTCAAAATGAGGCAAAATGCGAACAAAAAGTTAATAAAGTGTTTGTGTGATATAAGAACTTGCAGAGGATTGAAATAGCTACATATTGGAATCTTTGCAGACGATGTGGTAATAATAACAGACACTGAAAAACAAAGAAAATTTCAACGTATGGATAGGAAACATGGAAGAAGAGTGCATGACAATAAACATAGAAAAAGCTAAAATCCTCGGAAATCAGAATGTTGAAACTAAAATTGAAATAAATGATACTAAAATAGACCAAATGAGAAATTTAAATATTTAAGAGTAACATTGGAAGAAACGGGAAAACAAGATGCTGGAATAAACGACTGATAAAACAATCAAGTACTACGCAATAAACCAAAAATTTATTAATAAAAAAGACAAACCTATAGTAGTGTTATGAATAAAGCCAAGAAAAATAAGATTCCACTATTTTAGGGCATTTGGAAACACATCTCAGTAGTTCAATACCTGGTACTTCTGAATATTTGGGGACCTTGAAAACATCTGACCAGAAAATTTTGAAGTAAAATAGGATCCATTTTTAGGAATTCTAATCCAATCTAGATCACAAGAAATGAATTGTGACATATTCTTTTGTAATACTTCAACGAATGTTAGTATCTTTTTATTTAAAATAATTTGAAGGGACGAAAGTTCAGTTGAGAGGGTATAAGAAACAGAAGCAATAATTACTATTAATGGACGGAACGGACTCATTTAAAAAAATATTAATAATTTCTCTGAGTTCCCAAAAACCTCAATAAAACTTTTCCACTATTGTACCATCGAACTGGCGATGGTTAACTCGCCGAGAGCCAATAGAATTAACCACTGCCACAACTGGTTCAATAATGCAAAATAGATAGAGGTGTTTGATGAATTATGCAATGACTTATTGAAAGCTTTGCACAAAACAAAAATACTTGGGCAGTATCAACAATGACTGTTGACTCATCAAGAACTAACAAAAACCACTAGACATTTTTTGCCTTCTCCATTAGGAAGCGTATTGTGATATTCTCAATTTATCTGACAGTCGCTTGAGCTGAGAGGTCAACAGAAAAACAAACCTTCTTCTTTGGGCATACTTCTTCAGCTTTATCGCAAATTTATTCATGAATATTTCAAATTTAATTCTAAATAAGGTTAGAAATATTGTTGCGAAGTACGCCGAAAGCGTTCATAGTAAATGATTTAACCGGACTTATTTTACCGCGACATCAGTTGACTATCAGGACGGTGAAAGTAGATGTAGATACTCCCGGTACAAATTTTCGTAAACCCTTATTTGGGTGAGAAAAACTAATCGGCAATAGCTGAATTAACGCTTGGTACTACAACTTGCGCAAGCCGGATTGAAATACGCAGCGGGCGAGTTTGGCCCGCGGCCGTAGTTTTGGCGACCTGCTCTAGATGCAAAATGATGCGATTTTTTTTGTAACGAATGTATTTAACGGTGTATCGGCGCATCGAGGCGGACAGTGGATGTACGACACGTCCGCATCAACGTTCACGCACTCCAATTCATCTTCGTGCGGCGTGCGTAAATAGCTAGCGAACTGGAG
This sequence comes from Protaetia brevitarsis, assembly GCA_004143645.1. Lineage (NCBI taxonomy): Eukaryota > Metazoa > Arthropoda > Insecta > Coleoptera > Scarabaeidae > Protaetia > Protaetia brevitarsis. The sequence continues at coordinate 128,888 of RXPK01001038.1, read as the reverse complement.
TGCGTCAGACGCAGCGGACCCGCCGCGTTTAATTTACGAGCGCGTACGCACTCGGACGGACTCGCGCGTCCGTCCGCATTTATAAGACGCTATAAAGACTCCCGAGGACAATAAAAGGGAGACCTGGGGCCCCCCCGAGCCAATGCCACCGCCCCATATATGTAGCGGACAAGCGGTGGCCGCGTTTTCTTTCAAAATTTTTATCTCTCCCTCATTACCTGTTTGTAGCTGCCTCTGGTACGTCCGCGTCTGATTTACGGCGGCTGTTTCGGCCACCTTATTTGCGCGCTCCTGTTCTCTCTGTTCGGCCGTCACGTGGAACGCCCGTCCGCTGCTCCCAGTCGTCGTTGTGCCGTCGCATAGGGGACACTCTGACAGACGGTGACGTGTGACGCATCGGTAATGCGATTCTGCTGATTTTATATACGCTACGCAGATATCGTACCAACGGTGGCCGATCGACATCTTCGTTTTGAATCACCACAATAAATATACATATACACGCGTGTGTACACGGATCCTTTTGTGTATTAGTGGAATTCATTGCATCACATAAGAAAAACGATGAATGCATGCATTCAAATATTAAAGATGTTCCTTTTTAGATATTTAAGCTTTCGTAGCCTTTATTTGCTACTTTCGTAGCTTTCCATTTACCGGTTGACTCACCACACTTCAGTTTTGTGCGTTAAGGGGGCGCTAAGATAAAGTAGAAAGCACGAAGTCGGTACAAAATAGATTCCAAATTTTTAGCTAGTAGAGTTACAAAAAAAATGTTTTTTCCAAAACTGAAAGTAATCCAAAGTTAGTCAGAGTTAGCCTCAGCCCTTTTTATCAAAATAAAGTTTCTTAATTATGAATGAAATAAAAAAATAAAAAATGTGTCTGAGGATAATTATAATGCCAATGTGATCACAACCATTTTTCAAAAATCGCAAAATAAACTGTATTTTTGACGAAAATTTAGAAATAAGTTTTTGTAGATAAACGAGCAATCTGCATGTGTCAAGTAACGAGTCCTTTCAATTAATTTTTTTTATAAAATTACGTCCTCATATACAAATGTGTGTAAAGGGTTATCTAGTTAGACGGATTATAAGTGATAGAATCTTATATACCAATATAACATTATATAAACAAGGGTTATAGTCTATGGATGTAAAAAGCATTTATTTTACTTGGAGTGCTGAGGATTCTAGAAAAGGCGCGAGTCGAAGAGGTTGAAACTTTTTAACATAAAATATATGGCAGGTCGAAATTGGGTGTTCGACATTGTCCCCGAGAATATAAATTTGTTGTTGACTATAGTAAAGTGAGCCCTATTACTAATTAACACGTAAAATAGGCAGCGTTTTGAAAAATACATAAGTTGATATGTTTATTCTTCTACAATTATTCCAGCAAATGACCTCTTATGCGCCGTCCGCTTACCTTACATTACTCGTTATATTGGCTGCGTTGGCTGGTTATATGCATGTTACAGTATTGTGGAAAATAGCACAAAAATGCTCGAATCTATATTAAAAAAAATTACGTTTAATAAATCTAAAATATTTTCCATTGCGACACTTAATTCTTGGGAGGTTGGAAATTAACAATTAAAGAAGATCAAATGAACATAATAATCTATTCTTTGTTAAAGTTTTGCATGAATATCTATCACTATTCAGGTGCGTTTTTTCTATGCCTGTTTTAAATTGTATGTAAATGTAAAGTTAGATAAGTGACAGAGTTAGATAAGAAAGAAGAAGTTTTTGACATTTATGGGCTACCCACGTGGCCAAATTTAAATTGCCCGCAATTATTCTTAGTAACTTCAACGTTGAAACATAAAATTACCTACTATTTTGTATTACTTTGATAGTTATTTTAATGCCTTTACGTTGAATTTACTTAAAAATAGAGGCGGGAAATTTAAATTTGCCTATTAGGGTAGATATTACTGTATCATTCATCGTTTAGTGGAATTTAAGGATCATAATAATAATGGTAATATAGTTATTGAAAGTTTCAGATTGGTGGTGGTATAATGGTAATGTTTATTATTTATCAAATTAGAATATAACGTTGTGTTGGCTACGTATGCGTATATCAAGCAGATAAACCTAAAACTTAAATTAAAATTTTATAACTTTTTAAAATACGAAGCAAGTATTCGAACATAGGTATACGTTTTAAGTAAATACAGAACTTTACATAAGATCAATATTCCATCCCTGGGTAAGAATATCTCGCTCTCGTAAATCTATTAACACATCTGTTAGACAAGTATGAGAGAGTGTAAAACGACAAAGGTAGATGTATTTTGGGTGAATATGAGTACGCGACAGGCCTCATGCTGCCCTTCGTTGAATATATAATATGAAATCTGTTATCTTTCTGTCGAAAACAAGACAGTAACATGAAATCGAAGATGTAGTCCATGTATATAGGCAACCAACTGAGTATATCTGGTTTTAAAATTTCGAAGCATTACTGATGACCATTGACACATAGATGCCGCACAATGCAGCGGCGTCGTAGCCATTTTGATCTTACGAATCCCCACCATCTGAAGCGCACCCTTAAGTGCGTTTTATCGCCAGGTTGCGTCATGCGTAGTAAGTAACACGTAGCTTAATGCACAAAATTGAACTGAGGTGAGCTGAACTGAGATTCTGCCAAAAGGAACGCTACATTCATCAGAGGCAAGTCTATACATTTGTCCCACCGAACTGGATCATTACATTTTTTGAATTTCTAGTAGGAATTTGATTCATATTTTCAACTTTACAGCACTTTCGGTATACAGGGTGCTGATATCAACGTTTTTATTTTAAATGGAATGGTGCAATTTTCATCGGTCTAATGAATTTACGGAGTTATTTGTAACTAGTTTATATGCTAAGGGTTCCCTATCCCTAAATTCAACCGTTCTTGAGATATTTGTAATTTTGTTGAATTTTTTTACGTTTGCACTGTTTCAAATAAAATTAAATAATTTAAGAGATACAAGATATTTAGTAGTTCTATTAATTCCGATGTAAGTACAAAGGCGTAAGTATAAGGTATTTTAGCAACAATCACTGAATCAGATACAGGTGTTCAAAAACACATCTGCAATATGGATACCTTTAAAATAGCAAAACTTTTTTCTGTCAAATAGAACATGATATTTTTTTAATACATCATTGAATGCAGCGTAAAATTCTACATCGATTGATATTAGGGTTTGGTATACATATTCTTGGTAGTATTTGAAATATTAACATTTCTTGCATAAAATTACTAAAAATATACCTAAGCTTCAAGTTTCAAGCAAATAAAATGAATTTTTCCTACAAAACACTCTGTATATTATTTGCTTAACCTATCCAAGCATCTATGTTTCAAGTATCTAATGTTACTAGTTTTTTACTAATAGTAAATATCTTTAGTTATACAGGGTGAGTTCTTTATCTTGAGACAACGAAATATCTCTAAACCACTGCATTAAATCAAAAAAAAAATTAATAAGATTTGTTATAATGTAGGGGGCTCACTGAATGGTGCCGAATTGGATTTCCCCCCCCCCCCCAAAGTGAGATTTTGTGTTTTTTTATTTTAACATAAACTGACATTTCAAAAAGCCATGTGTTCGAAACTGTGCCCTTGTCATTTCGATACATTTATTGTATTCGCATTTGGAAATGTTATCGCAACGATACAAACCGTACTTTTATTCCGTGCTGATAAGCTGTGAATAAATTACACATTGTCAGATTCCCATTTAGATTATTAATTATGAATCCAATACAAATTAGTTAGTGTTGAATATTTGAACAGTAATGGAGGCTATAACATTACGCAATTAAATTACCGTAACGGCTTTTCGAAATGTTAAAATAAAAAAATACAAAATCATGTTTGCGCCTTTCTTTTTTGTGTATTTTTTCTAGACGTTCAGAATCATGTTGTTTGCGATTACAGCGTAATCTGTTACGAATCGAAAAGAAAGTTTCAAACAAAAACTACATACTTGATGGCGTAGAATCCGAATCTGCAATTCAAAATGGGGGTTCCCATTTGACATTCCAAAGTTGTCCCCCTCCATCTGGGAGGCGTGAGGTGGGGGATCGAGTTCGGCACATTCAGTGGCCCCTTACATTGTAACAATCTTATTAAGATCTTTTTTTTTGATTTGATGCAGTGTTTTAGAGATATTCCGTTGTCTCAAGATAAAAAACTCACCCAGTATATACACCTGTAACCCACAGGAGAGTTACTTTATTCCATTTGTCTAGCTTGTTTAATTTCCCTAGGCATATTCAGGCCATCTTATCTAGACGCATCTGTCAATAGCGTGATTTTCGCAGGCACATGTTCCAGGCATTTCCGCCTGGAACTTACTTACGTATTTTCCAACCTTTTGAAGTAGGTACTTAGTTCTAGGCCCATGTATTCCTAATCCAGTTCCCTCTGCTGTTTTGGAGCTATTTGATGGCATTTCTATTCAATTTCAAGATGCTGTTCCGATTTTACTCTTTCTTGTTACCAAGCTTTGTGGTGAATTTTTTCACAAAGCTGAAATTTTTTGACGTGTCGTTCTGGGGCATGTCTCAAGTTTGATCATCGTCAGGAGAATGAGACCTAACGATTAAGCTTAGGCCTCATGCCTATGCCTAATGGTTTCCTTCTCCTTCTGACTGTGGTTTATTTTGTCACGCCTTTTACCACTATGTGGAGAGGGGTAAGATCCAATGCTACCCTTATAGCTGCTGTTGAGTAGGTTCTCATAGCCAGGAGATTGACATAAAACTCAAAATAATATGAGAAAACCAATAAGATTAAGCTCTGTTAGTATTCGTAATATAATCAATTATTGTACATTTACCATTAATGAAGAAAATTAAATGTGTGTGAGTTATCTATGTTTATGTCATTTGAATTTAACCAAAAAATGATTACAAAATCTCAAAGAAATATCTTAATTATATCATTGCTATAACCTGAGCTATCTCTGCCTGGTTTTATAGCATAGTGTTTTCAACTTCATAAATAACAGAAATTATAGTTTATATATATCACATTATTTGGGTATTTCTACACTATGATACTCCTTCCTTGGTCGAAGAATTTATGCAAAACTATATAAGCACAGATTGTGGTGAATACCATTACCTCATTATATAGAAGCAGTCTAGGAATAACTTTATAGTATAATAAACACCAGTTAGTTATTTTAACATTTTCAGTGCAAAATTATTTTATGGTAGCAATCTAATCGGTGATAATTTCTTAAGCTCGCAAACTCCTAATTATTCAATCTTAAAATGCGACTTCACGATGCATAATAATTGTTATTTTAAACCATAGTTCTATGCATAATACGCAGGCAAAACACAAAAGAACTTCGAAAGCAATAGGTAGTAGCTGTTTAGCCGCAAACCGAGTTAAGTGTTAATAAATTCCTTTTACCGATACGTCGAATTACGTTCGCGATAAATCAATTCGCCTGAAAAGGTAAAACTACTTCGCGAACCCCTATAAAATGTCCCTAGTTAAGTATTATATGTATATACTTACACGCAAGCAGTGTTGTTAGTACATACGTTGTAGGTAAAGGTGCGTTCGTTCATTTGTTAATAACCTAATAATAATTTCTTTATTACCTGTTCGGGATAATTTGAAAGGAAAATCGACGAAGCATATCAAATAATTGCGCTACGGAATTACATCGGATAATGTAATTTGCGGAGTGCCGGTAATTTACATAATTGCTATTACACGGCTGTTAATAATTAGAGAGTAGATTGACCACGCAGGTAATACAATCATACATTTTCCTGTAAGTATCTGCTGTTACGAGGAGTTCACGGTGGGTAATTTTCGACGATTACTACTAGGTGGCGCTCGAGGTTAGAAAATGGAATAAATACAACGGTAATAGAAGATATACTGGCGCACTAGAGTTGAGTTAATAGCACCCTATATTGAAATTACGTAAGCTTAAAGTATTCATTTTAAGTAATAAGGGGATAGGAGAGAATAACAATTAATATTTTTTTCCTACGAAATATTTCTTTAAGGCGAGATAAACCGTTCTTTGTTGGTTACTTTGAAGCTATTTATGCTACCGTCGTTAAAAAAGATAAGGAATCAAGCTAGAGATGCACAACGACAGATTATATCGACCCTCAGAATGTGGGAGTGACTACCATTTCATAAAAGTTAAATTAATAATACCAATAGTCGAAATTAACACACGCTAACAGAATCGAATGAAAAGGAACACTAAACGAATTGACGTTGGAATATCATAATTGAACTCAGTGAACTTTAAGGGCGAAAGCATACGAACATTATACAAACACAGATTGGACCAATAAATCCCACAAGAATATGGGCACGAAATAATACACAGTCTAAACAGACTAATAATTAAAAGTATATGCATCAACCAATCAAAGAAGCGTTGGGACACCAAGAACTTGGAAAAAATACAAAATTATTGCCGAAATGATCAACTTCAAGAGGTAAAAGAACTGAAATTATGTATATCTCAGATAGAATACTAAAGAGAAGGATCATGAGAGAATACAGATAAGCCAAAAATCAAAACTGCGATAATAAGCATCACGAATTGGATTCAGAATGGACAGATTCGCATTTTGATTTATCTTTGTATTTTTACCACTAACAAATAGCTTTTGCTATATATTATTATGCTCGCATATGTAAACGTGGTTTTTCGCAAAGATTTGGAATTTCAATGGAATTAAATGTGTTCTTAAATGTAAGAAAATAAACGTCGACTCAAAATAATTTTAAATGCTATTTGAAATCTGCAAGTGTTTTAATTGAATGATATACAGGTATTCCTCGTAAGTGGTTCATTAAAAGTTTATGATGTTCTATTATTTACTTATATATATTTGAGATATGGCACCATTATCTGTTCGATTGGAACTATAAATGTAGAATACTTTAACCAAAGTATCACTTCACATCGGTTGACCGGAAATGGATATCTACTTTGTTATTTTAAATAGAATGATCTAATTTTTTGTTCATTTTTCGATTCTACGACCATAAATACGTCAGTATTCATTAGTTATTCCTATAGCTGTATGTTGCCGTTTTTGAGTTATTTAAGTTTCTCCTTTTTTTAGTCATAATCATTGCATAATTGAGAAATTAATTTCTCGGTTAATACTGCAAGTAGACATTCCAAATTTGCTATATTATGAATATAGATATAAGTTTAAGAAACGGTACGCACACTTTACATTCTAACATACAGGCTGTTCAAAACTGAGGAACAAAGTGACATATTATCAAATGCGGAAAACTCTTTTTTTTTAAATAGAACATCCTGTGTTTTAATTCGAAATTAGAAAGTAAATATCATCTCTTATCATTTTATATCAGCATTCCCTATACATATCTTTAATAGATTTTGACATATGACTACTTGTTAAACAGACTAACTAACCCTATCTTTAAATGTTTGTAGCTGGCTCTGAATGGAATTAATGTCAAATTCAATGTCATTATTCTTTGACTAACCATGAGTAGATGTCGCTGTTCTAATAATCCATTTGATTAATATTGCGTTTGTACAAAGGTGATTACGATGATATACATAAACACTTATGCACATATATAACAGTAAGACTTGTTCCAAAAAATCCATTTCTTGATGGTCCGTTTTCAAATGACTTCAAGCCCAGCTGCCTTTCTAACGCTGTTGCCGTAATTTTCAAACGTGTAGATAATTTATATTTTAAGGAAGTAGAAAAATAGATTAAAAAATACACAATTTTATGCGTTTTTTATTCTGTTTTGGTGCAATATTTATGAACAGTTATAGTAATAAAACACGATTTCAGAAAAATAATGTTTGATTAGTGATACATATATTTGTAAGTGTTTTACGATAATTATGTTCATTTCTTTCCTTTTTGTGAAATAAATCTTGTTATATTTTTATAGTGTAAAAGTTTCTCAGATAAAATATGTTGTGGTTCTTATCTCAATAATTAATAAAAAATGCAACAGCATCGGTGGAAGGGACTTTCAAATTTCTGACACGATACACAATAACTATTATTAGGGTTCAAGAGTTATGACTATATCGTTCTGTGCGATACAAGATTGTTCCTTTCTATTCGACTACTTCTTTCTCTAACATCCGACCTGCACTGGTTTGTCAACAATAATATCCGGGAGTGCACAAGTGGATAGAGTTCAGACGTACTACTATAATATCGAATTGTCTAATATGAATAAATGCGATTAAAATTTATACCAGTATAATGCAGTTCAAACCAAAATCACATTATTTTTAAAAAGTGAACATAAAATGAATTAGGTAGTTACTGCGATAAATAGAATCTAGCTTAAATGATGTATCTACAATAAATTGATTTAATGTGACCTAGGAATCTCTGCACTACGTAATAGTTCTTCTTATTCATGTATTTCTTACTTGTGTGTGGTCTATATATTTAGATTCCATTCGGAAACCCAAGAAACTGCGACCATCGTTAGCATCAAATTTATCTTGCGAGAGTGACTGGCACTACAACATGATACCCATTGGTGTCTTCTTTCACGATAATTTGAGTTATTTCACTTAAACTAACAATATAATATATAAGAAGTATGTAATGTTATGGCCACCAGCCACGATCTTACCTTTACACAAGAATATCATAGTTCATTAAATGTTTTTAAAACTGCAGGGTAATTCAAAACTAATAACATACGTAAAATAAATAAATAAAACAATAAATCATATGATTAAACGGAGGAGTAACTAATTGTAGTACGAACGTAAACAATAACAAACTGCCATTTTGGGAGCTGTTGTTTGTGTGAAGTTAGGTTTAGAAATCTGGACCGCTATGATGCCTCTCTTGTTTTACTCGATGGTATCTGCTTAGGTTGTCATGAATTTGACATTAATTCTATCAGAGGCAGCTACAAACATTTAAGATAGGGCTACTTAGTCTGTTTATACAACAGTCGCTCATATCTCAAAATCTATTAAAGATTATAGATTAGATTATTAAGAACAGGTATAGGGAATGCTGATATAAAGTGATAGGGCATATTTACTTTCTAATTTCGAATTAAAATAAAATAGTTTTCTGCATTTGAAAATATGTCACTTTGTTCCTCAGTTTTTTGAACACCTGTATGTCGATTGTAAACATGCGTATCGTTTCTTAGAGTTTATAATCTACATTATATAATAGGCAGTTGGAGTCTCTACTTCAGTATTACCCGAGATATTAATTCTAATGATGCAAGATATATTACTAAAAAAGAAGGAAACTTAAATAACTCAAAAACGGCAACATGTAGTTATAGGAATAGCTAATCAAAACTGATGTATTTATGGTCGTAGAATCCAAAAATTAACAAAAAATTAGATCATTCTATTCTAAAATAACAAAGTTGACGTCCATTTCCGGTCAACCGGAAATGATATTTTGGTTAAAGTATTTCACATTTATAGTTCCAATCGAATAGATAATGGTGCCAAAATTTCAAATATAAGTAAATAATAGAACATTATAAACTTACGTAGAATAGCCTGTATATATTAGAAATTTTACACCTATAAGAAATAATTTGTTCAACTTTTTTAGCAATGTGATAATTTTACCCGCAACTGTTCAATGAAGTTTAAATCTAGTGAACGGAGTGGCCACGACTAAACATTAATGCCCGCTTCTTGGAGAAGGTCCATAGTTCGACGAGCAATATGCGGACGTGTGTTGTCTTACTGAGAAAGGACGGGTGGACAGCCACCTAGATAAGGTAGTAAAGTGGTTCGTAGGATATCATCAACATAACGCGCAGCTGACATACCGAATAAGGAGAAGTGGTGATTGGCTACCATATGTAATAGCCCCCAAACCAGTACTCCAACAGTTGACGCTCTGCGGTACTCCTCGGTTGACCAGTTGGTCTTCTTCGTGTTCCTCCTAACTTCTCCTGTTCACAGCTCCCCTGACCACATCCACGCGTCGGGCATGGTACGCTCATGCTTTGAATTTATTTTATCGACGCAAGTGCGATCCATTTGCTAAATCCGATGGTGCACTGAGAAAGAGGGAGTAAATCATGTCAGCGGCTTCCATATAACAACCACCTCTCATGATTCGTCTACTTTTGCATGGTGTTCGACAATAGGGTGATAACAATTGTAACATGGAACATTTTACCTTTGCTTGAAATCAACATGCGGATACCAACAGAACTACGTCATAGTTTTCTCAATATCCTCAATCTTCAGTAAACATGATTCTTTTTAATTCAACCGCGTTGCATTATAAGCTTTCCTCTCTAATCATTTTTGACATTTCTACATGTCATCTGCGGCATACATCTTCAAGCTTAACCTTTTCAATAATGGATATCTGCAAAATCAAGTACAAATTGGGGCGACATCATCCTGTATCACCCATGAAATGAATGCGGCCGGCGTAATATTCGGTAGAGAACCAAAAACTGTACATTGTCCTTTTTGCAGTCACGTTGGACCGACAGAAACAGAAAAAAGGAGCGGCGGTGCTACGAATCTCATGGCCATGGTTCTTTGTCTGGGCGGATGTTTCATTTTTGCTTGCTTACCGTATATCTGTGACAGTAGCAAAGACACGGCTCATTTCTGCAGTCACTGCGGTGCGTACTTAGGTAGCCATAGGATACTTAATATATAAAATTGCATAATTGTAGTAGGTGCCACCAATATTAGCTGATTTTTGAATAAACGGAAATGTTCAACATCCACCTGGTTTTAATGATATCTTCACTCACCCGATTACCACAACAGATTCCGTGTCAAATCATCATTGAAAATATTAAATTAACAGGGTATTATTAATACGAAATTTAAGAAAACTCAATTTCAAAATGACAGTTCATAACACGTTGACACTAAACGCGAGCATAGTAGTTAAAAGGACTGCTGTGATTGGCCAAACCAGATTTAACCTTGGGAGGAACGGGCGATTTTTTTTGTCAAGATGAAAAGGATAGTGTTTAACAGACGCATTCCTTTTATTACCATAAGTTTTATAATCTATGTGAGCAGTGTTAACAGTCATCATGTTTGTTTTCGTGGCAATGTTTTATTGCAATAGAAATTTAAAAATTAAAAATAAAGCGTTTTTTACATAATATAAAAAATCATTCTTACAAACACATTTAAAACCGCGAATGTGAAAGAAAAACATTGAAAAATGGTTACAATTATTTAGACAATCTGCGCAAACAGGATTGTTACGTTCCAAGCAAAGCCATCACTTGCAATTTTTATAAAAATATTTGGTTTTCCGATTTTGGCAGTAATGGCAATGTCCATGCGTTACTCCCTCAGTGGCCTTTTTAATGTAATCTTGTGCAGGAGCTCATTTTCGCGCAATATGTCTTGTTGTTCGGCAAATATACGTGTTCTGGTCTCATAATCGTGGACTATCGTAAATCAAAGATAAACCAATGTTTTTCAACTATTCTTTTTAGTTCAAATTGGTTTCCATATTATTTGCTTTAAAAATTCCATATCTGCTTGATTCAGCAATATTTAACATTTTAGCGGCCTCGCGTACCTACATATTTTGGTACGAAGTAGGACATACCTGAACTGGTAACAGACTGAGAGGTCTTAGATTAGAAAAAGATGATGGAGTCGTTTTTTTTTTTGGGAAGAAGTAAAATATACGTATACTTTGACGCATAAGGAAAAAAAAGAGGCGGTAATACACGAGTTAATTATATAAATAAGATATTCCAAAATATAAGTACAACATAATTCGATCTTGGTTAGACTTAACTAGTCAGCTCTACACGACTTACTAGAGATATAATTAGTAAGTTTGCAAATAATGTTTTCATCTATTAGTTTGAATGGGAATAAGGAGCCACTGTTATTATTAAGAGTACTACACTGAGAAAAATGGGCTAAGTAAAGTGTTTACTTGATAAAAAAAATATTTACAATAGATAAAGTTTTACTTGGAACTTTCTCGTTAATTAATACCGGAAACTAAACCCAGTTTTCTGAATGCAAGTTGTTACTGTAAATAGTGGTTTTATTAACGGCTATTACACAGCGTACCTGGCAAATTTATGGTAAGTAACGTATTACTTATGACTACTGTTCTGTAATCTAACTACAGCACATGCTTAGTAGAATAACAACCAATGCTGATTGCTATTAAACTCATATATTTCTTAAATAGGTAACAACTTGCTACAACTATGATTATTTGAGTTTTGCTGCCGCCCCGTGATTGTTTTACTATTCCTGATTGGCTAATGCGGCGGAGTAATGAAATAGTCCCCGAGACTGCTACGCGAGCAAGAGCGGGCTAGCCTCAAGTAAGAGTTACTAAGAAGTTACTAAGTTACTAAGAAGTTCGGCCATTGTAGGCCAGTTGGAACGCAAATATATTAAAAATACCGGGTGGGTTAACTCAAGGCCCCATCCTTATAAAGAATCCCAGCCAAAGAAGAAGTACCGAGCCTATAATCAATCGGATGTTTCAAGATTGCACTTTTAAAGCACGTGCTGGGATGTTTGAATTCCCTATCATTGTGATGATATCTGCGCCCGCTGGTGAAGTTAGAGTGTGGATGCCATCGCTAGTGATCTGACAGTCCAAGTGCCACCTGCAGTTAGGAATGCCCCGACGAAATAGCCGTTTTCGAGGCGATCGCCGGACATAACCGCCACGTACGCCGACAGAGGATTAACTCGCCGAGACAACGCCCAGTGCAAAGAACCAACAGAAACCGCAAGTTTACCGCCTAGGTATATTATTTCTTTGTTATTAGTTGTAACTTCAAAGCCATATTTCTCTTTGCCCTTTGTTTAGATTTCAATAATTTCAATAACTAAATAACGTTTCAAGGGGGGCCCCATTTACCTTATCTTTTATTATTGCTTTGTTCATTTTTTCATTACTAAGGAATATATTTTATGAGTCATTACGTTGTAAATTGTTTAAAAAAAAACTGTTGTTAAAGTGAAACCAATATCTTTCATTCATGTCAGGTAGTCACTGTGTTTGTTCTACACAAAATAAAACTATTACTAATAAAACTGCTTTTTATTTAAATTTATATTAAATATTCATTCATATTGCATAAATAATCGAAGATTTGTGGAACTTTTTTTTGTACTTTATCAGTTATTCACACAGTTCATACACAGTAAGCTACTTAATAAATATTCACTAAACTTCCTCGTTTCTTACATTACCTATAGTTGAACAATAAATTTAAGGTAAGTATATTGTATATTTATAGCAAACCATCACCTCCTATATATCAGGTATTTAATGAACGTGCATTCATGATACTCTTTCCTTATCACAAGTAATCTAAATAGCTCGTATTAATTATGAAGTTGTGATAGCTGTTATACAATAGTTCACTCACTAGCAATACACCTAGCTACTTGATAAGGGCAAATTTTTGCTTACTGCAACGTACATATATCTTTTGTATTAACTACTTCAGTTTAATTATCATAAGTAACTTCATAAGTTATCGGTATGAGCAGACCGTAAGTAACTTAGATTGCTGTTGTTAGTATCAGTGTTAGGATCTTTTTCTAGTTGCTCAGTAACTCTGTGTTTGTCCCCTATCTAGCTGAACTTTTTTTCTTACATAATTGTTTTTTATTTATGATTATTAATTTTTTCTCAGGTAGAATAAATAAGCTATTATTATTTGAAGCGAACACGAACTATTGCAGGACCTAGATGAAGATGTGTTAGAGGATAATAAAGAAGCAAAAAGGGTGACGGTGGCTAGAACATATATGGAGAACTGGGCCATATCAGTTTCAACGACGGTGTACTATTGGAACCATCGGCGTAAAAGAGACGGGCGCCCCAACCACCAGAACCAAGATGCCTCAGAAGTGGAAGATGACCTTAGAAAAAGCAGGAATTAATCAATGTAAGGAGAGAGCTGGACTTAGGGAAGATATGGAGGGATCACAGGTAAAATTTTTTTCCTCAGCGTGCATCTTCTTTCATGTCGTCATTTGTTTCTACTTCATCATATCATTTTTGCAGCCTCTCAGTGTCTATGAGGTACGAATTTACATTTGTGCAATCTAATGTAATAAGCTTGCAAATAAAACGCAAAATGTTAATAATTCTCACTCTATCTGAATAAACTTATTTTATTAAGAAACGGGTACTGCATGTGAGAACCAAAGCACTTATAGTCTGAAGATAATATCAACTGAAGTATTTGAATGAACTCAAATAAATTTTAGGTAGATGGGAGTCTAATCCATAAATCCCTAGCGTTGAAATTTTAAGAAAAAATTAAGGTGATGATCTTTGGACAACTTCTCGAAGGGTTAAGAGCATATAGTCAGTTTTTGTATTTTGTTCATACCAGTTTATATTTAATACCAGATGTACAAGTGTTCAGAAGTAGAACTAACTTAGTCAATCATTTCTTGCGCTATAATTTCCATGTTTCGCATACAAACAACATAACCTATGCATAGATTAAATTTTCCATGCGAATACTACTCTAAACATATAACTTGCAACATTTTACATATATACATCGCAGACTGTCAAACATCTCATGCGCAATTTTTAATTCTCGCTACATGTTTACTTTCTAGTTAAAATTCGTAGAAGGAAAATGGTTGACGAACATTATTGCTGTTGTTTCAGTGTTTCAAAATACGCAAATCTAAGGCAAACAATTAATAAAGATATCTGTTTATTGCTAATATCTGTTTGTTTTCTGAAAAACCACAGTCTACTGTAAATAAATCTCGACGTGCAACTCGAACACAAACGCTTGTAATTGCAAGATAATTTACTAATAGGGGTACAAAGCAAGTAACAATAGAAACTAAATTCTGCATTAATCGAATAGAGTAAATATAAAATGGATGACACATGCATATGTATGTATAAATTAGTTTCTTTATGGTACTCTTTGTTTCGCGTCAAGTCAGAAATAGTTATAATAACATTGAGATCTTAGTTCCTTTGTGAGTTAAATTTGTACGATGTAATTAATGTGATGCATGTCAAATTATAAAATCAGAACTTTGACAAATAAATATTTTTACTAGATTCTAGTAATATTAAGGTAGTACGTTTGTTTTTCTTTAGGTATATTAATTTTGCCAGGAAAACGTTTAAAATGTTCATTCTTTTTTGTATATTATGTTTTTCAAATTATACACAGATGGAATTATTCTTTAAATCAAGGACATATTTGCTGGTATTAAAAAAAACAATTATTCTTTCAGTTTTCATATACTTGTTTTCGTTGAAATATAACTATTTTTAGTTGACATAATATGTTACTGAAGTGGTGGTCGGAGTGGCAAAATATTTCTTTGAAAAGAGTTCTTTACATTTTCCCAATGCACAATTGTTACGAAATTGGAAATTATAACTAACAATGGAAAAATGAATCAAGCTTTTTTAGGTTTTAAATATTAGCGATGTCTTTGTAGCAACAGACAAAGCTCGCAGGAACGGTAGGATGAAGATGCTTTGGAATTGTTCAGGCTTGTGATCAAACGATTTAAATTCCTAATTCGTTGTTTGCGCTTTGATTATTGAAACACAGCTAAAGAAAAAACAGGTAAATTTTAGTGTTCGCTGAACGTTTTCAATGCCGTTTAAGCTATAGAAATATTCATGCGAATCCACGTTAACGGATGAAATAGGCTCAAGGTGCTTCTGATGAAATGGATTTGTCGTGAAAGGAGGAGCAAACGCTCTGTTCTGACGTGACTTTTTATAATACGTACAACTTGTTTGGGAATCCCTATTGATAATGACTTATGACAAAGTGTAATTATTACACAGTAAGAATTGGTAACACTAGAATACACTACCGATTCTGGAGGTCTTAAATGTTAATTTTTTAACATTACATAGGTTAATGTTAGAGGATATTTACTATGCCGTAGTGTAAAAGAGATTCATCTTACTAGTGGAATTTAATTCTCTTAGTGTTTTTATCTAAATTTTAGTGTAGATCGTCAGTCCCTATAGTAGGCTTAAACAATATCTATAGTGATTGTTACTCTGAAGAGGTAATTTTCTTTATTAATGTTTTATCATATATGTCAATGGAAGAAAGTTACTTAATTCCTTATTCTGTAATCAATGGGCAGATGGTGTTTGTGGGGTAAAAGGTATTAACCGAAATATTATTCTGTATAATAGTTATGTAGTATAAATTTAACTCCAAAATTGAATTAATGAATGACAATACATGAACGTAGTTTTTTGAACATGTTGAACATTTATCATTGTTGCTATCGATGTTCGTCTATTGAGATGCTTCACACTGCGATACTGTTAATTAGACAATTGTAAGATATCGGTCTATTTCTTCTATTCTGATGGCATCTTCACAGTGTTTTTTAATATTTCCTTGCTTCTGAAACTATAACTGAATGTAATTTATATAGGTCGTATATATTAATATACCTGAAATAACACCAAACTAGGCATTGGGATCTGTGTGCGTCTTGTCCACTGTAGCACTGAACACTGAACCTTTACAATTATTCTCGCAGATCAGCACGCATCGTAACTGATCGTGTGTTATTACAGTGCGCAAAATACAAGTACTGCAAGAAATTGACTATTGTTACACTGATAGAGCATATACTTTACTCTGCCAGAGTTGAATGGCATTAAGTAGTCTGCTAGTGTAATTATTTTCACACTCAAATTTTTTCAGTGTAATTATGGTACTACACTCTTTTTAATTAGAGTTAAAATCAATGTGGTATATAACTACAAATTTTAACTCTACAGTGGGCAACCTAATAACTAAGAACATTAATACTGGCGCTATTTCTTACTGTGTACATACAAACAGTTTATTGTCGTGAAAGTAATATGAAAGATTTACATTATCCAAAAACTCTTCATTCACGCAATGAGTGAAGTATACTACTTGAAGTCGCATTATGATGCGGACGATCCACCGTGAATGACGCTGTAAGTTTCGTTCCTAACACTAATAAGTTGGTACCTGTAAGAGAGATTTTTAGTATATTTCTTAAGAATTGTCAAACGAGTTATTCACCTGGGTAAAACTTTATCATTGATGATATGTTTTCTTATAAATACAACAGCCTGAACAGTTTTTCAGTTCCCTAAGACACTTTCGTTAATCTCGATGTTCTAAGAATGTTCTCAGTTCTGGCCCCATAAATCTCATTCTTTAAATTATTCCATACATTCAGAATTATCTGTTGCGTCTCAGTGCTCCAATGATTTCTTGCACCATCAACACCGTCTTCTAATTAACTTATCGAAATATTACTATCAGTGAATACATCGTTTCTTCAACGTTCATGGTTACTACACGATCTCCACATGTTTTTGTTTCAAAAATTTAAATACCTATACTTTACGTTGACTTGTACAAATTAGTTAATTAAGCGAAAGGGGTATTAATATTTAAAATACCATTGTATAAATACCTGGTAAATAATCTCTAAACATTAAAGATTGCAATTTACCTTATAACTTAGTTTATGCTATATCATATCGAGAAAAATGTTGCAAAGGTATTTAGGAAGTTATAGCACATGTTTTACACAAAAGCAACTTTTAATCTGCCAATTACGTATAAAAGAAATAATAAAATGATATAAATTCAACACAAAAAGTTGCCTACATGCTAATAAACACGTTTCCGATATTAATCGGGGTTATATTTTGAAATTTTAGTTATTCCTACTTAATATGTCTAGAAAATAATAATTCACCATACTGGAGTCTTGAAGTCCTTGGAGGTGCAAACA
Organism: Protaetia brevitarsis; assembly: GCA_004143645.1. Taxonomy (NCBI): domain Eukaryota; kingdom Metazoa; phylum Arthropoda; class Insecta; order Coleoptera; family Scarabaeidae; genus Protaetia; species Protaetia brevitarsis. The sequence goes on along the minus strand of RXPK01001038.1, from coordinate 111,088 downwards.
ACCGAGCCGTTGCGATGTTGTCCGGATGGCACCACAACAACGTTACCATATTGCTGCTGAGTGCAAGATTAGCAATATGCCCTTCCTTCTCAGGCACTGTCGCCTGGAATTTTATTTAATTTAAATATGATTGGCGTTCAGACTGTAACTGTAACAATTGTTCTTAAAAACATAACTACATCAATTAGCGGCGCCTTTTTGTGTAGCGGATCAGTACGATATGTACTCTGAACGCGGGCCTTGCACCGTGTGTGCGATTTTATTATTAGATGGAGTTACCACAATTTTCGAAAATTATTGTTAGTTAAGACAACATCAGGGGCAGTCATTAGGAAAATAGCAAAACCATAAAATATTCTTGCCCACTACAATATATGCTAAATAGATCAAAGAGTACAAACTGTAAAATAACCACGTTCGGTGTGGCCGCAAACTAATGGCAAATTCCAAAAATTTGCCCTCTGCACATTTTAAAGATGATATGGACACGAGTAGTACTGAAACGTAAAAATATAGTAAACGCGGTTTTTCCGGCGGATTCCTAGAAAGAACGGTTATCTGGTAAAAGAACAAGAGCTCGAGTTTACATTAATTCACCTGGAACTGAAGGTGTGCAGACATATTTCGGGAGAGAACTATTGAGCCTCGAAGTTCTCAGTCCCATGGCAGATCTGGGGCTTTATAGAGAAACCAAGCTCGGAGTGGAAAAAGAATATAGGAATGTACAATGACACCTAGCTCAAGTGCCCGGCTTAGACCCACCTAACGATAATGAGATTGAAAGATGCTCGTTTTGAATTTGCAAAAATGCATGTCAACAAACCTCTGTCATTTGGAGTCGGTAATATTCAGTGACGAATCGAAATAACGTTTTTGGATCAGATGGAAGAGTGATGGTTTCTATAAATGACGTATGAGGACTTTTTTATTTAATGATATCTGTTGATTAAAATTATTTTATTTTAATTAGGAAAAAATTCTTTGTACAAATCATACCTGTGACTTCCTAAATACCTTCGCAATATTTCTTCTCGATAGATATGACAAACTAATTAAAGCGTAATTGAAGTTTATTGTGATGGAGATTATTATCAGTGTATTTTTCTAATTTTAAGTACATTTATGATCTGTTTAAGTTTAATTGTTCACTTTAGAATAATGGGATTTAAATTGTAAACCGTGGATTATATTCAGTGAAACATTATTATTCTCTACTTAAGAAAAGTCAAATTTCTCCTAATAGGCAATTTTGGTACCTGATGCGGAGGCAGGTATGGACATCCTGTGAGCGTAACTTTATGGATAGACTATACATAAATGCGTTATTTCAAAATCATTGTCTTACCCACTTTGGTTAGGTACTTATTTATGATGTTGGCCTTAGTATACAGATATATGTAGATAAGTACATGATAATCACACAATAAATACGATTTACATCGCGAATAGGATAGGTACACGTTAAAGTATTCCATTGTTTGATCTTCCATTACGCCGAAACAAAATAAATCGCGTACGAAGAATGGTTAACATAAAACACCAAACAATCAACGTCTCGTCACAATTTTATCTGTAAATAGCCGGCTGTAATAAATAAGTAACTGTTCGGCGTGTCACACGCAGACGAGTACAGAAAACAATAAGAGAAAAACAAAAAAAAAATGGAAGAAAAAAAGCGAGACGAAGAATGAATAGATCTCGGCCTACGACATCCACTACCTTAAGTCATTATACTGCCCTCTTTGAGAAGAAAGACTATAAGTAGCAATATATTTGCACAACAATGAGAGAGCAGTTGTCACCAGGTGTGACATTCGTAGGTAGAAAAATGACAGTTGTATTCATGAGCAACTGGGATCCATCAATACGGGTATACGTTAAGTATCAGAGACGAATCGACTGACAACCATCTGTACCCGACCTAAAATAATACCGGACGCGTGTGTGATTGAGGGCGGCGGAAGTCCTAGATTACGCCGGTTAAGGCGTTATCAGTGCTTAAGTGGCGCATTGTCAGTGTGTACCGTAAATGAGACCGAAGAACCTAATGAGACTATTCACGGATACCCATGCCAGCTTGACGACTTATTTGTCACCGCGGGGTTAGTTTAACAATGCTATATTAGAAATCAACAATTAAAATCCACCTATCATGTAAATTTATTACTTAATACCAACAGGGCGTTATTCTAGGAATTTCATTAGATATAAATTCTCTTTTTCGAATTCTTAGCTATAGAAATGCAAACACTAACTTACTAATTAATACCTAACTAACTATAGAAAACTTGCGGAAACCTTACTCTTAGAAAAGCAGTCACATGGAAATAATGATATAAGAAATCACCATGAATGGGGTAAGTCTTGAGTGTGACAAAATACTTTTCTCTAACCTAGGAGATGAATACAAATTATCTGCTGTAAAATCAAGATGATGGACACAAATCGGCATTTTGCTTTCATAAATTCTAATTTTTTGCAGTTTAGTTTTTATAGAGTTTGTTTTACAAATTTAAGCTCGTTAAATGTAATTTGTTACAGTTTACTAAAAAATTAGTGGTTTAGTGTTTTTGTTTATACAGTAAATTCACACCTTTCAACGTAAAATACAACTGTATCTAAAGTCATAATAAAGATTGGTGTAAAATGATTAAAATTAGAGTAATAAGAGTTTAATATCCAATCTTGTCTTATTTAATTTTACTTCACGAAAATGTTTTGATCACAGATGTTTCGGATAAATCTTTATCGGGATTAGATGAAGTTCCATATTTTTTTCATAAATTCCGTTAAAAATAGTGTAAGCACACAGTTGGTGTATATTATTAATCTATGTTTTTCGTGCGGCATATTTCCGGATGCACTAAAGATATCTAAAGTAATTCCTGTGTACAAAAAGGCCAATCGTACAAATAAGGATAATTACAGACCCATTGCACTCTTGTCAATATTAGTAAAGTAATCGAAAAACTCTTAAATATTAGATTAGTTTTTTATATAAAAATAATATTTTAAGTAACATGTTAAGTCAGCATGGTTTTGTACAGCATAAAGGAACAAATGATGCTCTTTACAATGCAATGGACTGTATTTATAAAGATCTTGACACTTTATTTATGAAAACTAAATTATTACAAATCATCCTAACCACGTGTCACCTGAAAGAAGGTAATGCACGAGGCTACCTATTCTAAGTACTATATGGTTCCAAACATTGAAATGATTCCTACCTCTAACTAAATAACTTCCCTATGATTTTTTAATAACAAAAAATTAAATACAGTAGCTCGCGACCATACGAATATTTACTTTTGACGAAATGATAAAAAATGTGAAATGTGTTAGTTCACATAATCGCGAGTCTACTGTAAATCAGTCAGCTATCAGTTTTATTAAATGCGCATGGAAGATTTCGTTATCTCCTCGGCATTCGCAAGGACACTGATTATATATAATATACTTATATAAAATCAATGGCCACGGAGTAAGGGAAGAAAACCATAAAGATCTTGACAGGATTAACCACGTGTGTGGGCTCTTTTTTGATTTGACGAGAGCTTTTGGCAACATAAATCATGATATTCTATTTGAAAGAAATGGAGGCATATGGAATCAGAGGACTGGCATTTCAGATGTTTTAATCTTTACTCTGCGATTGGGAGCAGATCACTTGTTGTGGAAAGGCTTACTCTACCAGAGTTGGTGTAACGGGAAGAGTACCGCAGGGTTCTGTTTTGGGAGCTACCCTCTTTCTTATATATGAGAATGACCTAAATGATAGAATTTCAGTTTCGGCATTGTACCAGTACGCTGACGAGACGACCTGCATGGTCTCTCGAGATACCTTAAATGGGACGGTTGTGATGTCAGAGATAGTAGACAGAATGTTGGGTTGGTGTCGGGGTAATGCCCTCACGTTAAATATAGGAAAAAACTCAATTTTTGAACTTTACAAAAAGAAAAAAAACAGTTTAGGTGTATGCTTAGATGTAATGGTGGCGCTATCCCTGAGTGAGTCATATAAATTTTTAGGTTTAACGGCAGATAGTACTATCTCGTTCGGAAAACACTATAACAACCTCAGCAAGAAATGTAAACTTATTAGATTGTTGTAAGTTCTGGATTGGTGGAATTATGAAAACCTGGTTTTCATGGTTCATTTCCTGTTTTTTTTTAACACCGAACATCATCATTACCTGATGTATAATCTTAGGAGGGTAGCTGCCATGGATGGGTTGAAGGCATTATTTTCTGGGGATCCTCGATGGGTTTTCGTGATGTATTTATGGCTCAGAAAAGTCTTTCTGTACCAAATTGAATGTACTATTGACAATTGCTGTTGTTCATTGAATTTAGGTCAACAAGATTTTAACGTGTTTGTTGTTATTGTATTGTTATTTAATCTCATTTAACACATGTCTGTATGTTTTTTTTGACACATCTTTTTTATATTTAACTAAAAGTTGACAATTTTCACCCGAAGATGATCTGCGATTGAAACATGTCGTGAAATAAAATTAAATAGAACAAGATTGGATACTCTTACTAGTCTAATTTCAAACAAAATACAATTAACTGGGCAATTTCACTTAAATTTCAGAGGAAGAAATGCAAATTCGCATGGTCACCAAATATTGAAATGTGTGTTTAAGCCAATTTAGAATTTTGGCGAAATATTTTGATAGTTGATAAGCGGGGGAATTAATTGAGCTGACTACAGGTCTAAGGGGTCTTTTTTTGTGAATTTTAGGTAAACCATAAATTCTGGGTGCTTGAGAAAGTATTTTTTTAAATTTTTAGCAATATCTTTGCTTAATATAATTCAAATCGTGTAATTTTTCAATCTTTTTTAAAATTATGTATGTAATTGCATTAGATTATTTTGTGTTGCCTTTTTCTAAATTTAAAATTGACTTTTAAAACGCAAATTTGACAGGTATTTAAATTATTGTTGCTATTTTAGAGTTCTAAATTAATACCTTGTAATCTTTGTAGTTTGATAAAGACTGTGGATACAGTCGAAACGTGGCTGAAAAAATTGAAAACTAAGAATAAGAATTTATGTTAGCTCGCTTAGTCGCTGGTTTTGCTTTTTGTGCTTGCATAATATAAATTCCATGTATTTTGCAAAAATTCTTTAAACAAAAATAAAGCTACTTACAACACATGTATAGAATTACTTCACCTATTGCCACTGAACTGGTTCTCATCGGATAAGTACAGTAATTCTACACATGTTTTGCAATTTTGCTTTTGTTATATAGTAAAAATTTGAAGGAAGAATACATTCTATTGTGTAATGTTTTATTTTTTAATAAAAATATTAGGATAAAGTAAGTACATCTTTATTGCAGCTCTACTTTTTTGACTACAGTTTTACAGTTTTTATCAAAACTGACCGCAAACACTTTAACTGAACCGATCGAATGCATCAGGTGGGGTTTTTGGTCTATTGTAGGAATCACCATATTAGCAAGCACTATGAAAAAGAAATAAAATTAGAAACGGACTCGAGTTTTGTGCCTACCAGGCGTCATCAGCGTTACTCCGAGTGTACACTCGAGGTAGGCAGAAACTCGAGTCCGTTTCTTGCTAGCATGGTGATTCCTGCAATGGACCATGATCCCCACCTGCTGACACTCTATCGGGTTATTTTCTTTGATATTTCATTACGTTACGGTAAGTCGTTCTTGGAATCATGATTGTACGAATGACACTCTACGAACTGTCCGAGCTAGATCAATGACTGCATTGCCAGCTTTATGCTACGGTCGCTTGCTGGTGAGAGTTTAGCCTGTGGCTCCTAGAGGTCGCACAAACTGAACTAGTGTTCACAGAACAGGTGATTGTAGTGCATAAAGGTTGAGATGTCATAGTGATGAAATGCGATGGGTTTATACAATCGGAAAAGCGCTGATGATGTCTGGGAGGCAAAAACTCGCGTCCGTTCCTAGTGTTATTCTCGTTTCATTGCTCTTGCTCATATGGTAATTCCTACAATAGACCATGAGCCCCGCCTGGCATTCTATAGGTGCATTGTATTTAGGCAATTTTCTTTGTTGATACTTTAACTGTTTAAAATGGAATCAGAACTAATTAATAATTTTCAATTCTAGGTGGAAAATTATCGATGAAATTTCTGGGTACATAGGAACTTCTCACTACAAGTGTGGTTCTAAGTAAACTACGGTCCAAATTGGACATACTTCAGTTTCAACAAAGGGTCAAAGGCTTCAGTGACAATCAGGATTTTTTCAGGATATTTTTGTAGGAAAATCGTAAAAGTCGTACAAGTAAATGAGGATTTAAATAATATATCGGTGATATATCGAAACGTTTAGGTATAAAATTTGTGAAACTGGGATATTTCTGAATGTATGGCGCAAAATTATAAAACAGCGAACGAAGCAACTATCCTCTGTCGTGGCTAGACGAGAAATGCATCGCTTATTTGAATTTTGCTAACAGTTATCTAGCTTCGATTGTTATCGATAATCAGATGAGCAGCCCAAATTCAAAGGAATACCATACTGACATTCAAACACCGTTATTCACCACAAATGGAGGGGAACACATCTAACATATTACCAAAACATAACATCCCCAAAAATGATAAATTTCCCGGAATATTATTTATAAAAAGCACCAAATAAGTTTGGATTAACAAATAAAATACAGTTATAATATAATATATTGGTCCAAAATAACAATTCAATATTTGACATTTCGACTATGCAACCAAACACGCATATTAAATTCCAACAACTCCTTTATTATGCTTTGAAACATATTCGAAGTGAGTGTTACATTAAAATTAGTTTAAATATTAAAGACTTACATTTTCATAGCAATACATATTTATTTGAAAATATTATATTATTTTCAATTCAGAAAATATTGAAAGTAATAAATATATTACAAAAATTACGTTCTTCTAACAATACTAAATTATATTTTCGAACTCTTACTTGAGTCAAATAAGAAAACTATTTAAAATAAACATTAACTTCTATTTATTTGATTTAGGTCGAATTGCTTATATGTATATAAGATTGCAAAAAAAAACTGGCTTTTAGAAGTGTATTCAAACATTCTTAATTTTACTGAGTTGATCGTTATATTAGCACATACATAAGGGTAAGTTGATTACCGCATAAAATATAATAGCTATAAACTTATCGACTCTGCTATTTTAACTACTAAGTACCTATATTCGTGCGTATTCACTTGCCTTATCGTTAGTTCTAGTAAATAGAATTACAGCAACATCAAATTATTCCGAAAATATATGTTCTGCCATGCACTCGGTTTAGATAAGAAACAGACTCGTTTCCTGGCTAATGCGGACATGAAAATATCGGTCGTAAAGGTAACTCGTAAAATTGCGAGCACTATAAATAATCGATGCTGCGCATTTGCTGTTCGCTCTACAGTAATTGGAATCTTCTACCCTTATTGCTTTATTTTCATTAGTGCTTCTGTCCCAATTAACACGGATAATTTTTATAATGCTGACGAGTTGAGTATCATTTATAGCTTTAATACACAACCAACCAAAATTATTGTTTTTATGTTCCGGTTAAACAACAGTTTTTTTTTTCTATTAATTTTGTTGTAGGACCATTTGTAACTAGCATGTTTCACGTAAAATCAATTTAGTACATGGAATATTATAATTTATCGACTTTTCTTAACTTAATTTGCGTTAGTTGTCACTGTACCTAATATCATATAAAATGCTACAGCTTTAGAAGAGATGAATTTGAGTGATAATCTATTTCCATTTTCGTCTATCTTCCACTTTTAGCTCCTATTTGGTCGCCTTAAGTTTTCTTAACTCCTTCACCTTTGTCTTAGTCCCCTCTTTTTCTTTTTCCTCCAAATTTACAATCCAGCATTTTTCTCGGCGCTTTAACAAAGACAATTCTCATAATATCCCCCAATCATGTGATTCTCTGTTCTCTTACAATACCTACTATAATTGTTTCCTCATAGAGATCCTTAAGTCCTTGATTCGATCTTATTTGTCATAAGGTACCGACCTTCTTCTCTCCAAAAACATTCCCAGCACTATGGCACTACCGAACGTCACTATTGACTGAACTAAAGTTTTATATACACACAGTTTCAGATTTCTGGACGACACACTGCTGATAAAATTGTAGAGGGTCGATGCACCAACTTCCCGCCACCAATCTTGGTTGTATTTAGTCTTAACTTCCTGGGTTAGGCATTGATATTTTTTACACAAAATATCAATGCCTAACAAAATAACCTCGTTCTGTTTACTATATTTAATGAAAGATGTTTACTGTGGTACCAAGTCTCAATTGCTGACAGATCTCGTAGAAGAGTGTATTTATTAAAAATAGTAGTAAATGCGGCATCATATTGTAGGGCATTCTATAATATATATTTTATTTAATAAATACAATAACAACCACTTCTTTAATAATTTATTTATTTACTAAAATATTGAATTAACGTATAAAACATAAAATATATCATTGGAAAGTAACTATTGATCCTAAAACGTTAAAACCCGCCTACATATTCTCTGAAAAACATATTTTTGTGTTTAACGTTCAATAAATAAGAATATGTATATATTTCTAAATGTAACTTCCCATCTATTCAACAGGCTTTTTTTGCCTGGGTACTTTCTCCGTTATTTTATTTGCTATTCTCTTATTGTCAAAGGCACGCGCCGCCGTCAAGACAACACTTGCTTGGTATATTACGTTCGCACAGTTCATGTATGGTCTATACCTTTCTCTATTTATATATATCCCGCTCTAAATCTGATGCAAGATTTTTGTCTTATATAGTACGTCTTCTGTGTCGGTATACTATGTTCGGATTAATACGTTCGGCTTCCTAAAGATTATTTTAAATTTTTAATAAGGATTTATTGTTTTTTTTTAATTTGAAATATGAGTACGAGCAAGTGGTGGATTTTGAAAAAAATACAAAAAATGGTAACTCGAAAACTATTGACTTTTATATAAGGCAAATTTGGCGAAATCTATTGTAAATGAGTTATATAATGATGTCCTCTATATCTAGGTTTCAGTATCAGCCGCCCTATGTTTGTGCTTGCTGTATTTTCGAATGATCTTGACCTATTTCAGCCCTGGCATCTCCTCGTACTATTTTCATATTATATTTGGAAATACTGTCATATGCTTCATTTAAATCACTACACAATTCCAAAGACAATTTGGACAAAAACGAAGAATCATTCTTTCGCAAAATCATGGAAATGTTGTAAAATTGTTCCTTCATTCTATCTGTTAACGGTTCATATTCAATTAATGAAGAACTAAACAAATACTTATTGGGAAAACATAACCAGAAGCCTCTTGCCTCCTCCACCATTGAACAACATAAAATCCTTTACAATATTATCTTTCAACTTGGTTTCTTAGAGAGTAATTCATATTTTTGAATTAAATTGTCTCTCATCTTAGGTAATCTTTTCACATTACATGTTGCTACAAAAATAAATAAATAAATTTAATAATTTACTCTATTGGACTTCTGGGCTAAAAACGCGCTCTCGATCTTCTTCTGGCTGACGTTTAATTTTTCTACACAGCTGCCTTTTTTTGAGTTTTATTTTTCCTTAAATTACTTTCTTATTTATGTTTCTCCTCACCACTGATACGTATGTAAAATTATGAATTCGCTACTTCAAACTAATTCCATCCGCAAAAATCGAAGCAATATTTTAATCATTTTAATGGAGACTTTTCCACGAAAGCCCACTGTATGCGTGCTAAATTGATTCGCTGTTCGCCAATCATAGATACCGATATCGTTTTACGGCCAATATTTCAACTTGTTTATTAGTATTGGATCATTAAAACGACAGTGTTGTATAGGCAACAAGAATTATGCAAAATTATTCGGTGTTAAAAGCTTCGACGGACGTTCCTCGTCTTATTTATGCAATCATTAATTAGTGCGTTTAGAGTATAAGCACGGCCGGTGCATTTTAAAACGTTTTTAATGGCCCCTGCTACTTTATAAGATTCCTATAACGCCCTAATAACGGCCGGTTTTACGACTCGATACCTGATGTCCCTGTGCGTGTAATTTACTACAATATTTCGGAATGCGTTGTGCGTAGTAAATTATCAATTCGGCTTGCTAGATTTATAAAAGTCTCCATGTGCTAAAAAGGCTGTTGGTGGATGCAACAAAGGGATCCTTTGTTAGCTAGTGTTTTCGCGGTTTACTTTAATCGTTTACGAGAGAGCTTTTAAGGCAGTCAGAAAAGTTTCGTCTGAATGTGTTTGTGTAAAACATATAAACAATAATAAGTGCACTTATATAAACTTAAAAGTATATGATGTAATCACAACAATAAGGTAAGATAGAAATGTATTCTTCTTATAGTGTATGTGTTAAAAATGTACAAACTCTCTTGTATGCATTATTTCTTAAATTTAATAGCTCCTAATGTAACGATCATGACATTATTGCCTTTAAAGTAGGCATGTGCTTTTCAATATTGGCCATGATGAATTCTTTTAGTTTGAACTCTGTTTGTAATAATATATCTTTATTTTCATCATCACATTCATGTTCAATAATATATGCAAATATAAATATAACTTGTTATATATGTGGTATCTATCTATCAGTAAAAAAAAAAACTTAGGGTGTAGTTTTGTTTGAGATAAAAAGTTTCTCGCCAGTCTTATATTAAATCCTAATCAAAGGAAAAGTTAAACACGAAAATACGATTTTGCCTATTCTACTAGTATTACTAGCTGCCGCCTCCTGAACAAAAAACTGACACAAATCTATGGCATTATTGGACAAACCAATAAAGTGGAGCACTTCCAGCAAGATATTATGATTGGTGATATCAAAGGCCTTGCTGAAGTCGAGTAAAACAAGAACAGTAAGCATCAGTAGCATGTAAAATGTGACGCTCAACATCACTGTCTTGTAGAAGTCCTAAAGAATGACTGATAGTTCGCAACCGGTGTGAACTTGGCAAGCAACTTTATTAAAAAAAAAATAAACGTAGTACGGTTCGATTGTACTTCGTTTGTACCCTTTTGTACCACCTTCAGTTTCGTTTGTACCTCAAAGGTTAAAAAAATAGAAAGGGTTAAAAAAACAATCAGCAAGCAAGTACAAGATATTCAAAAACGGACAACGCCATTCGATAGAGCATTGTTTGTACCCGTTTGTACCACCTTCGTTTTCGTTTGTACCTCAAAGGTTAAAAAAATAGAAAGGGTCAAAAAAAATTCAGCAAGCAAGTACAAGATATCCAAAAACGGACAACGCCCATTCGAAAGAGCATTGTTTGTACCGCGTTGTACACCTTCGTTTTCGTTTGTACCTCAAAGGTTAAAAAAATAGAAAGGGTTAAAAAAAAAAAATCAGCAAGCAAGTACAAGATATTCAAAACGGACAACGCATTCGAAAGAGCATTGTTTGTACCCGTTTGTACCACTTCGTTTTCGTTTGTACCTCAAAGTTAAAAAAAAATTTAGGCAGCAGTACAAGATATAACTTACTATTTTCAAATGTTTCTACTTCCGGTTGGTGGAAGTACAAACGATTTAAATGGAGGTACAAAGGGTCAAACAATGCTCTTTCGAATGGCGTTGTCCGTTTTTGAATATCTTGTACTTGCTTGCTAAATTTTTTTAAACCTTTCTATTTTTTAACCTTTGAGGTACAAACGAAAACGAAGGTGGTACAAACGGGTACAAACAATGCTCTTTCGAATGGCGTTGTCCGTTTTTGAATATCTTGTACTTGCTTGCTAAATTTTTTTTTTAACCCTTCTATTTTTTTAACTTTGAGGTACAAACGAAAACGAGGTGGTACAAACGGTACAAAAATGCTCTTTCGAATGACGTTGTCCGTTTTTGAATATCTTGTACTTGCTTGCTGAATTTTTTTTTAACCCTTTCTATTTTTTTAACCTTTGAGGTACAAACGAAACTGAAGGTGGTACAAACGGGTACAAACGAAGTACAATCGAACCGTACTACGTTTATTTTTTTTTAATAAAGTTGCTTGCCAAGTTCACACCGGTTAGTTCGCAAAATATTGTGGCACAAATTTTCGCAACTAAGGATTTATTATTCTTTCCAGTATTTTACAGAGAACTAGTAATAAAAGTGGTAGGACTTAGACGTTCTTTAAAGTTCTTTGACAAACTTAATAATAGATCTTTGACAAAGAATGTTTTTAGTGTAACTTTTATGAAATATGGACATCTTTTATGGCTTTGTCAGGAGTGTATCTAGCCACTGTAAACATTTATTCACTTCCTCTATTTTCTACGTTACTGGCCTGTGCAATATAAATAGTTATTTGGCGATATGCTTTCCAAGGAGAGCCAGAGAAATAAATCTATACATAAGAAAAGATATGCATTTAACGCAATAATGAAGAGAATCATTAAAAAAGTGGAGATAATGCCAGCACATGTGGATGTACTGGCATTATTCATCAACCCTAACTTTAATGTACAAACCGCCACAACTAGATTTCGAAGGTTCCAAATCTTATCAAATCCTTACCCAATTTATCCATTCTCTCAGTTACGTTTAGGTTAGAGATGCGCATTTTGGCAATTATCTCGGCACGGCCCCTTTCTTTGTTGGGTTGGTCCGGCCCGATTCACCCCGTCGTATTTACCCGTTAGGTTTGCCAAATCCTCCCGTTGCCCCGCCTATATTTACTATTAAAATCAAAAACTAAAGTTTGGTAAACAGAAGTACAAATTAGGAACCTTATTTAACCATATTTTAAAATTTATCGATAATTTAAAAAGTTTCAATAAACTACCTACTTCATCCTTAAAGTTTTAAACACCATGTATTAAAAATCAACTCATACCCTCGATTATAAAAACTATGGACTTTAGTCAAGATTTGAAGAAAGAAAATATTAAATTTGAATCTTACGCAGCTTGGAACCAAGACCTTCAGAAGAGTTCCCGAATAGATACAAAATCTATTATTCGACCAAATCATTTTAAAAACTGAAAAACTAACAACAAAGTTCTATTTGTTTTTCAGTAAATAACTACAAAGTTTGCCAAATAGAAATATATATTTTTTGCACTAAACATTGTGCCATTTTCAGTCAACTTCTCGGCAAAATAAAATTAGTGAGACCCACACATACTTTTAATTCAATATTATTATATTCAAACCTTATCACTGATAAGTTCACCTTATAATTCAGGGTCTGATCATACAATTTACTATCTGCACCTTGAAATAAACGTTACTAAATAGGAAACAATGTATCAAGTATCGTAATTTCATGCCTAAATTCATGATCCCTGCATCAGGCGTTCGCCAAGATTCGAATTTAGGACCTCTTCTATTCTTAATTGTTATTAATGACCTTGTTAATGATATGTCCTGTGAACACTGATGTTTACTGACGATTTAAACTTGTTTGTCTTTACTGATTCTGTTGAGGACTGTGAACTATTTCAGTTTAATATCAACGCTGTTGTTTCCTGGTGTAGTAAATGCTGGCTTTCACTTAATGTTTTCAAGCGTAATTCTATAATTTTTACTAAAAAGATCAACACTGTTACTTTTTCTTATACTATCTCCGGTACTACTGTAACCTCTGTAAATTTAACGAAAGATCTGGGAGTGTTATTTTATTCCAAACTTTCTTTTTCTCATCATATACCCAGCAGATGTTGTCGCACGTAGTTTTAAAATTTATGGTTTTATTTGCCGCAATTGTAGTGATTTTCGTTCTCTTCTTTGATATGCTCTAGTTTAGAATATGTAATTTTAATATGGTTTCCCATTTACTCAATTCATATAAATAATATTGAATCGGTTCAAAGAAGTGTTTTTTATTTTTTGGCTGAGAAATCTTCTCCACTAAGGGGTTTTGATTAGGGGTGCTTTTAGCCAAATTCAACTTTGACTCCTTGCAAGCTAGAAGAATTGTTAGTTTGATTAAATGTTTATTTAATCTGGTGCATAATATGATCGAGTGTCCGTGGCTTTTACATAAACTTAACTTTTTCATACCTAGGCTGAATTCCCGTTATCACCCTACATTTTATTGTGATCAATATAGATTCAATGTGCTGCTCCGATTTCTCATCCCATTAATATGTGACCACTTTAAGAATTTATTTTATAATAAAATGAGTATATTTACAATCAGAAACAGATCTGTTTGAACACATGTTTTAACAACAACGCCAGACATATCCAATCTTTTATATTTTAACAGGCATTTGTGGTAGTAGTTTCATTACAGTAAAAGGGGTCAAATCGTAATTTTAAGTATATAATGTGTGATATTACCACATAATTAACAAAATAGAAACTTGGCTGTATAACACAAAAAAAAATCGTAAATATATTATACGGTAAAAAACTAAATTGTTTGGTTTTACTACCGAAGATTGACTGAATACGGATATGGTATGTACAAACTGTATCCACACTGTTTTGCAATTTTACGGTAAATGATTCTTTATTCTACGTAAATTTTATTATATTTTGACACGCGCCTATTTGATTTTTAAATTTAAATTTCCAAGTGTGCCAACAGATGGCGCTACCAATATAACGAGGAGATTACATTAGATATTCAGACCGACCATAGAGAGCGCTGTAGAACAAATTTTCGGCAAATGGTTTTCTTCGGATATAAGTTCGTTTTATTTGAATTTCATCTTTGAACATTGGTATTTGCGGGTTCCCAGTTCTATATTTTTTTAGCGAAAAGATAATGTTAACAGTAGAAATAATTGCCAGTCTCCAAGAATTGATTTTTCCTAATTATTTCTTTCTTAATCTGTCTTAAAAAAAAGATATAAAGAATACTTCTACAAGTCTTCTTATATCAAATTGATTGCGGTCTACCTGTAATTAATTAAAATTCGACCTCACAACAGAAGTTTTATAACTTTGATTAGCAACCGACCTGCACGACGTTCGAGATTGTAAATTAACGTTAAATTGATATTAAACATAGTTCGGTACATATAAATACCATTAAATAAATCTCGTAAAATACGACTTCATTAAACGGGATTAGCATGAGCGTCGTAAAATTCTTAAGTGCAATATCGAAGGTTTACATAGATTTCTGATATGGAACACGAGTCGGCGACAGGTGAGGTTGTAAAATCTACCAATACGATTAAGTATTTCAAGGTTTCTTCGAACAAAGAACGTTCTTCTTTATTTACAATATAACACTTTAGAAGCTGTAGGAAACTGTTGATGAAACTAATTTTTATGTTCACTATTCTTGTTTGGATAAAAAAAGATTTCAACTACTTAACGCATATGTAATATAATGTGCAATTAAGTATCACAAACATTTGCATTGGGAGTAACACAAATATATTGTAATGTAATATTTTATTACATTATTACATTGAAAATATTTCAATATTAGAATATTGAGTTGTAAATTAATGAATAATTTTATTATTAACAAATTAATGTATTTCCGCTATTAACTGTAATAATTAGGGATTATACATCCTTACAGCTTTACCAAATATGTTTGTGTTTTTAATCCAATTGATTCACAATGATTGTTTTCATAACTATTTTTAATTCGCCCCGGCTCCTTTTTTCCGATAATTAACATAATGAATAATTAATATTTTATAAAACTAATCATTATTATTAATTTAAACCTGCATTTTGTATTTATAGCTATCACTACTGTTCAATTTAGCACTAATTCAAATTTTGTATTTCTTTTGAAAAAATATTGTGAGCCATTTGAGGTAAAATCTTTGAAACTAGGGAATTTATATTTCTGACGAGTGTAGAGCTTTTCGTTCTAATATCTGATATAAAAATCATGGTTTTGAATGCATCCTCGCCATATCTCCTTTATTATTTAATGTTAAAGAAGGAAGCCGGAGCGAATTAAAAAAAATGATATGAATCATCAGACATTAATTAGATTAAAAAATATAAGCATATTTGGGTAACGCTGCAGGGAAAACAAAACATGCATTTCTGTCAATAACGAAATTACTGCAAATTTCTCTGCATTTAATAAATTAATTGGCGCAACACCCACTTCACGAAAAGTGGAAGTAGTAATAATCCTTATTACTATATTGTTTAATATCTTGCATAGGGGCTGTCGCAATCTAGTTAATGCATTAACTAGATTGAAAAAAGTGTTTCATTCATAACGGAGGTGTGCTTTACTGATTTCAGTATAGCTAAATTACTTTTAAATGTCTTCATGCGATCCATTTTGATAGTTTCATTATTATTTGCATACGTATAAAATGAATAAAAGTAATAAACCCATTGATATTGCTATTTATTGTATAATCAACATGCCTTTGGTTTAGTTCCTAGTCGTAGTTCAACTGTAAAATGAAAATACCTTTTAAAACCATTTAATAACACTACAGCTATTCGAAATACTTCAAACATCAAATAAATTTATTCCTACACAAAGATAACAAATACATAAGAGATGCATTCAACTTCGCACATTAATAACTCCAGTCTAAGCTTTTTTTAAATAACCGACAGAGAGACCGCACATCTGTGTTTACATATTTCGAAGCGGCCAGTTACTGCATAAATCCGTCTACTATCCACGTTAAAGGTATGGGCTCTATTTTACCCTGTAGGTCGTACAATTAAAAAGTGTCGCTAGTGTACATCCTCTCGTTGACCGGATGAGTGCTTTACCAAATAAGCTAAGAGGATGTAAGTTTGAGCGTTTAACCGAACATATGTCGATATTAGATTTTGAAAGGCCGGCAGGACGTTTAAGAATAAAGAGGAGTTAAGGGAAGATACTGAAGAGGATAATCAAAATAAAAAGTGGAATAAGGAATTTAACGAATGATTAAAACGAAGAAACTAAATTAAAGAGTGGAGTAAGAAATTAAGAGGGAATTCTAACAACGAAGACAGGAGATTCTAACAACGAAGATTAATTGAGATGTGGAATTTCTAGTTGAAGAAGAGATTCTCTAATTGAAGGTCGGATTTTTATTTCTTTTATTATTGACAAAAATTTAGTTAGTTAGGGATTGAGGTAGGTTTTTTTTTTGTTTTATAAAATTGTAAGAAATTATATAAATTGCAGATGTTCATTATTAATTAAAATATTTACTTTTATTATTTTCAATTTTTTTTTTGATATCAGTTGAGGTGAAACCAACGGCATACCTTTTGATAGTAGAACCCATAAAACAATTTTCCCTGAGAGAGAGTAACATTACAATATATTTTAATAAGTAATTTAATTTAATAACAATACAATGTAGATATATTACATGATTACAGTAGATCACTCCATCACTGTATATTCATTTATTGTTTCTAAGTGAAACTACGCTTTTTCGAAGACGAGATATTTTTATATATAGAGGAGTACTTTTCCATATTACAAGTAGTTAGACTCCGTTGCAATAGAGAATGCCCAAAACCTGTGCGAAGCCTGACGCGCATGTGACGTCATGCACCATTCTCTATTGCAACGGACTCTACAGACGTAAAGTTATAAAGTAACAATATCTCCCTACTTTTGCCATAGCATTTTTAGTGCCCTCGAAGTCCTTTAATGCACTTTATTTATGAAAACTAAATTATTACAAATCATCCCAACCCCGTGCTCCACCTAAAAGGTATTACACGAGGCAAGTCCTTTACTAGAGAATATATTTTACATAATATTTCATATCCCGTATTTTTATGTAATATTAAATTCTCAAGGGCGTCGCTGGGTATTAAGGGTACGGTTCTTAAGTTTTATAACGCTTAGTAAGTTTTGATCGCGGCCAGTAATTTTATAATAAATTAAGTATTATATGCCCGACGAAAAACTATTAAATTAAAGCAATTTTACGGTGTTAATCCAGCAGCAGTTACACGCGATTAATTTACAGTAAATTATCCCGAAAGATCAATTCCCAGCGCGACTACCATTCGTAATATATGTATCCTAATAATGTTTTTCTTATGCATTAATGTGCAGCACTTACATTTCTATTAAAACTAAAATGTACCCATTAGGCTATTTACATTCTTTTGTCAATAAAGTCTTATGTTCACATTTGTTTTAAAGAGTTGTGTATTAGGATAAAGATGGTTAATCGATATATACTTTTATGTCAATGTATGTATTTATAGCATTGGATCCATAAATCTGGAATTCAAGTTAATGCAGATTTTTTAAAATAAAAGCAGAAAGCAATGTCACACGGGAGATATGTTTGTTTCAATTAAAACTATTGAACTATTTCTAACCAAATATTCATTTGCTCGTACGTAAAAGAGTCGTTTCTTCAAATAAAAGCATATTTCTTTTACTGAATAACTTTTTTTATTTGTGTAGAAGAAATGTGGCGTACCTTTGGAGAGGATCTTGTGACCGTATGGGATTCCGCTTTTCGTAACCAATGAAGAGCAATTCCATCTTTCCTTCCGGAACTGTTCTTGACACTCTCTGATTGCCATTCGGATTCCGTGCAAGGCTTCTCTGGTGACGTCCGGTAATCGCATGCAGATGTCCATTTGCGCTTTGGTAAGACCGCGGGTAGTGCGGCATATTGATAAATTCCTGTGGTTTGTTTGAGGCGCTCTTCCTATAGACCTGAAAGTGCAAAAACGGTTTCTTTAAATAGTTTAAACGGTAGTCTCGATTTATGGGCACATTTTAAGCTTGAACTATGGGTTGGGGGATTATTTTTATATCTCTGTTCATTGCATTAATTAGACAGTGATTCAGCGATGAGTTTATATTTTTATGAAGATGTCTCCTATATTTGTAGCAAGAGAATTTTTGCATCAGATATATCAACTTAGCCTAGATAGAATAATGCAGCTAGGAGATCAAGCGCAAAGCCAAGTAATTGCAAAAATGTAAAGGATTAAGTCATTTTCCGTTTTTTCTCAAATCTTTGCGTCCTCTATAGTGACCGGGGTAGTAAATTCCCAAGAGGAAAAAATATATTTTAAGTGCTTAATATTAAGTTTTGAATATAAGGACCATGTATGGTGGAATGCACAAAAATTTGATAAACTTGTTTCTCGTGTGGAATTTAAAAGATCATATCTCTGCCCTATTGAAGAACTAACTAAATGGAACGATTTTGAAAAAAGGAGAAGTGATTTTGCAATTTTAAAACATAAAGCATTACTAAAAGGCTGTTGCAAAATGTATCTCAATTTCCTCATTAATGTGAATTTAAAAAAAAAAATGCTTTATAGAAGTTTTAGTTTGATTTAATGGTACTAGGCCCACTACTTCCTCTCATTCAATTTACACATGTCACCTTCAAGAACTGATGACTTATTTGGAGAGTTAATTATACCGTAACGTTTGACCATTTAAATCATCTTGAATTTCTATTCCCTTGGAGTAGTGTGGAAAAATCGAATAAAAAGGAATAAAAGAAAAATATGAGAATGTCAGCATTTAATAAAATAAACAAAAAAAATTAGGTATGTACGAACATGAGACATCAAAGAAAAATGCCTAAATACTATGAACTCATAGAAAATGACACCATATGGGACTTAAGATCTATTAAGAATCACCATATTAGCAATATCTACTTGGAAGAATTTGAGAGTAGAGCCATAGATACATACAACAAAAAACCAAAAATGTGGTTAAGGTATGTAGATGATACATTCGTAATATGGATTCATGGTGAAGAAGCTCTGAACAAATTCCTACAACAGCTAAACAATATAGAAAACTCCATAATATTCCATGGAACCATGGAAATGGAAGCAGAAGGCAAGATACCGTTTCTGGATGTTTTGTTGAATGAGAATATAGACGGCACACTCAAGACTACAGTGTACAGAAAGCCTACACACACAGGACAATACTTACACTTCGACTTCAACCCCCCAAAACAATGTAAAAGTTGGAGTACCCAGGTGCCTATATGATAGAGCCAAGAATATTTGCACAGAGGAAGAAGACAGAAAACAGGAGTTCAAGAACCTAACCTACACATTAAAACAGAATGCAATCACTCACTAGCTGAAAAGAATTCAGTTTATGCGCCCCCAGGCACCAAACGTTAAAATCTCATTCGCAAGCGACCGTAGCATAAAGCTGGCAATGCAGTCATTGATCTAGCTCGGGCAATTCATGGACTGTTAGTTCCGCTAGATGGCTCGTATAAACGACAAATAGACTGCGTATGATCGTGACTCCAAGAACGCTTTAGTTTACCCTGACGTAAAGAAATATCAAAGAAAAATGCAATGAACCGATTTTTCCTGCATTTTTCATTATTTGATTCAACTTACTCACTAATTGCTTACCATTATCTCTAGACTACTTACTTCAGCGTAATCCTAAAAATAATTTTAATGTTGGACAGTGTTTTCACAAGCCCAAAAGTTCAAACTTCCTTACAAGTCCGCTTATCTTTAATTGAAAATAGATATTCTTGTATAATTTGCCAACGTTTGAAGAAAAAGGTGTATATTTTATTTGGAAAAAATGTAACTTTTCACGGCATGTTCTCTATTGGCAGCTGCTAAACACGTGCGCGCCATGAAAAGCATCACAATCACTCGGCATAAATTAATATACTATTATTGTATTGCTATACTATTAGCGCAAAGTAATTGGTTATAACAACGATTTTCTTCCTTTCTGAACTCATACTACATATGTACCATCTTTAACAAATTAAATACGAATTGAAGCTCCACAGATCTTCGGCTATTTATGTAACCGAAACTACGAGTACTTGAGTACCGAGCAACTCATAATTTAAAATTGTCTGCAAATAATTTTAAATTACTATTTCAGTGTGCTATAGCTTCGATTATATTAATAATCGCAGATTTGTGGAGCTTAGATTCGCATTTAATTTCTTAAAGATGATACAAATCATGCTCCAAAACATTTCTTTGCATGCAAACCAATATAAAAGCTGCTTCAGAAGCTTGATAAGACTAGTTATACTGTATCTGAATTTAAATAACTCGTATATCTTGTAATTGTCAACGTGGTAATATCCGACAAAAAATAAGATTTATTTCTCCAGATCCTTCCAGATTTCTTATCATCTGCTGGCCGTATTCCGTAGATACACGTGTCTGCCTAACATCGAACGTTTGAGCGCAATTTGAAATTGTAATTTCGATAATCGCTTAACATTGAATAGTTCTTCGTTTTTAACGATATCAAATTGAATTATTCCAGCGTCTATTTTGAATTTTGAGGTTCTCGAGAAGCGACTCATCGCTGCCACGACCGTCAGAGGTTCGCGTTCACCGAACAGGGCAACCAAGGCATCGTTGGCATACCGATACAGGAATGCCAACATGTAAAATATGTCAGGTGCGCGTGGGAAAGCCGCTGATGATATAGAAATCATTTGTTTCTCTTTGTCCTTGTTAATTAGACGTTGCTGGGTGTTGTTTTACAGTCGGTGGAAATTTATTGCCACCGTTAAGAATTAAGGACGGTAATTTCGAACGGAAATCTGTTGCCCCTTAACCGGGTCTCGTATATACGATTCCATCGAACCACGGACGGTGGTATTTTTCGAGTGATAATTTTTTTAAATTAGTACCGGCCGTGTAAATCCGGAATAATTTAGAAATAAATCCAGCACTAATACGAAGTAATTTCACTTATTAGATGCTTTAAAGTGCTTAAATATTTTCGGGATTGACTCGGACAGAAGTGACAGGTTTATTTTTTTTCTTTGAAGGAGTTAATGTAATTTGTACTTATTAAGGGAACCAATTTAAACATTCTTGCGATTGTGTAATGGATTACACACCGATGAAAAGAAATGGTTTTTGTCTTTAAAATCCTTGTTGAGGTCTCAACTAATGACGAGTCCTATCGAATGAGAACTGTCTCACAAATCGATGGTTACGATGTATTTGAATAATTCGAAATCATTCCTTAGCATAATCAAATATTTAGCTTCATAGTTCCGAAAATTATTTAAAAATGAACTAAAATTAAGGGAGGAGGGAAATATTATTATCACACTTTAATTCGGTACCTCAATTAATTTAATTGATTTAATTTTAATTAATTGCCTTTTTCAAAATTGCTCAGATTAATTTCAAGATTTTAATAATTCTTTTGACTTTATTAATTACACTTAGTTTTTTTGACCTATAGATTTCATGTTTTAACTTATTGCAGAATTTTGTATACGTTTCTTTTTCAATTTTATTATGACATAAGCCCTCATATAATTGCCTTTTAATTGCACACATGTTCTTTATTCTGTCTGTCATCCTCCCAGAGTAAGGTTTTTGCCATGGTTTTCCCTTACTCCGTGGCCATTTTTATATAAGTATATTATATATAATCAATGTCCTTGGCGAATGCTGGGAGATAACGAAGGTCGTTCCATGGGCGCATTTAATAATAACTGATAGCTGACTGATATACAGTAGACTCGCGATTATGTGAACTAATCACATTTCACATATTTTATCATTTCTCAAAAGTAGTATTCATATGGTCGCGAGGCTACTGTATTATATTTTTGTTATTAAGAATCATGGGGAAATTATTTAGTTAGAGTAGGATCATTTCAATTGTTATGGAACCCATATAGTACTTAGAATAGGTAGCATGTCATCGCTCAATGTTATCAAATATTTCAGTCGGAATCCCACAGTTTCGATCTTAGGCCCTCTCTTATTTATACTGTTTATTAATGATTTACCCGCCTGACTTGACCTGTAATGTGGATTACAGGTCAAGTTACACTTTACGCGGACGACACCAGTGTCATAATTACAGGCTCAACTATGAAGGAACTTTCGTGCAATTCTCGCAGAGTCGGCGGAAATTATACGAATGGTTTCCGCAATAAATTAATTATTAACATTGATAAAACTAAATAATTAATTTTTGAGCATAAGGATAAAGTAAATTTGTCAATAAGGAATATGAAAATCGAAACAATGGCTAGTTATACGTTGGGTCTGATAGTTGATTCTTTTCTAGACTGGAAGCCGCATATAAATAGTGTTATTTCAAAATTAAATTCTGCAATTTATATATTAATTGATATAAAAAAAAATTATGATCATCCTTTATCATTAAAAATGTTATATCATGCCTACTTGTGTATACATTCAAATTTTCAAGCCATAATTTGGAGAGCTGATGTAAACACTAAACAAATCCTATTATTACAAAAAAAAGCAATCCGTGTAATGAATAACTTATCGTCCAGAGAATCTTGTAGAGAATATTTTAAAAGTATGGGTATCCCAATCAGATATAATTTATATATTCAAACCGTATCAATATATGTGCATAATAACAAAAGTAAATTTCTTACGAATTCACAATTTCATGTATATAATACAAGAAATCTACATTTCGTTCGCTGTGACCTGGGTAAGTCAAGTAAATTTCATAAATCACACATAATTAATGGCATAAAAATTTATAACTTTTACCTGATACTTTCAAAGAAACTTCCATCGTTTCCTTTAAATCGCAGTTAAAGAAATGTTTAAGCACACGCTGCTTTTATTCACTAGATGAGTTTTTTCATTAAATAGCATTAAATAATATTAGAATTACCCTTCCTTATGACGGCGTAGGGACCCTCAGCATACTTGTGTGTGTTTTGTGGTTGTTTTTTTTTATTATTTTCTTCATGTTCTTTTATTATATAACTTCATATGTATTTAAATGTTATGTATATTTAGATTTATGTATATTTTTATATTTTCAACACTTCACATATTTGGGAAATATCATGGCAGAAAAAGTGGGCAGTCACAGATATGTAAAACCAGAATAAACAAGGTTATCTGTATAAAACATGTTGAGGAAATTATGAATATAGAGAGATACAACAAGAGCTAAACTTCGGGGCGATCTGCCAATACGGCAATCCACCAGTTCAGTGTAATTATTAATTTTTGGAAGTTGCATGGAACTGGAGATTTTGACATTTGCTGCATTGAATTTAAACGAAATAGACGACAATTTGGATAAGCACAGACGACTCTACATACATATTACCTTCGCTCTGCTGAAAAGAACAATACCATAGAAATGCCCGACTTATTGGTTATGGCACAGGACTAGTTACAACAGTTATTGCAGGGTGTCAAAGAAGCTCTCGTTTGCAATGCTAGATGCGCTTCTTTGGAGCAAAGGGAGAGTGTGTTGATGCATTCATAGACGCGTTAAGTATAAACAAGGACGGCGTGGGCGTAATTTTTTGACGAGAATGCGAGAAAGGGTTTGCCCATGCTGTTGGATAATGTTACTACAACATGGTGCGAACGCACAAAGGCCACTATTACAACATTGGAAGAAGCGCCAGCATTGCTTAGACACAGTTTTGGTGAGTGTAAACTAAACTACAAAATTTTTAAAGAATTATTTTCTAGCGAACAAGGTTCAACAGAAGCCACGGACCTGTTTGTTACCAAGGCAAGGGCACTACTATCTAAACTGTCGCAAACCTCAGCTTTGCATAACGATCATAAAATCGATATGATAAATAGTTTGTTAGATACGAGGGTTAGACGGTTACTTACCCGAGAACAGGTAATGAGCATTGAGGAACTAATTGGAAAATGTAGGAGCATAGAGGACACATATAAGGCAACAGTAATGCAGCCTGCTTTGAAAATACAGGAGACACATCCGAAGTGTGATTTCTGTAGGAATTTGGGGCACGTGCACCAAGACTGCCAAAAGTTGTCAGCACCATAGCGAGTGCTATGAAGTCGGAAACAAAGTTTCCGTTGATGTCCACGCTTTAAGCAACGCTGTGAAACAATATTTGTCCAAGTTTACCCTACGAGGAGACGGATCATACCTCATTCTAGAGAAGATCTTTCCCATTTCGTTCGTTATTTCTATCCCGGGGAACCCTGAAGGAACCCCCTAGGAACGCACCATGTGTCGGCATTGAGAAAGTACCTCGCCCCGAGACGAAGAAAGACCCAAGGCCAGTAGCATCCATCCAGGAGCTAATCATGAAGATCTCCCTGGCAGAGGGTGTTCCAGCAACGGACGTCCGCGTCGAAAGAAGAAACCGACAATCTGTTGTCAATAATCATACATGTTTACAAATTTTGGATCCCACCTGAGGGCAGTGCATGGTATCCAAAGGGGAAGACTATAACATAACGCCGCGTCATCACCTGACTTTCCCAAACTGGCTGTGAAAGCTTGGAACATCTCAACAAGAACGGACATCAGTGTCGGTACTTTTGATCTCCCGGGAAGAAATTCGTGACCTTCAGTCAGCCAATTTATTTTTATAGGCTAAATGCTAAAAAGTACTCAAAAAAGATGGCGATTGTGCGCGCATATTCAAAATTTGCTACTGTTAGGTTGACATGTTCCTCGTTAGCTCTTAATTCGTTTGTATATGCGTGATAACCTCACAGATAACCTCAAACAAAAGCGTCAAATGACTGTTCTGTCAAGCACTGTTTTCACAAGAGCCGAGCTTGGGAGAGCTTTACTTCCTATTGGCTAAGGAAGCACTAACAAAATTTGCTAAGTGTCCGTTCTTGGTTACATGTTCCTTGGTGAAAGTTGAAAACATTAGATTAAGTAATTAATTGTCAGGTGTCATACGGATATTTGATCTTTTCTAAAATACAGTTCATTCATTCATTCATTCACGTTAGGGTGGGCACTTGAGCTAGGTGCTCATTGTACCATCCCTATTGATTCTCTTATTTCCACTCGATCAGCTTGGTGTTCTCTATAAAGCCCAGTATCTTGCCCAGTGGAAACTTGAGGACCTTCGAGGGCTCCAACAGATCTCTCCCGAAATATTTCTGCCTGAGTACCTTCAGTTCCTCACATGTGCAGATTACATGTAAACTCGTTTCCTCCTGTAGTTCGCATCTTCTGCACTACGGTTTGCTTACTGGACCTGCGTTGTATAGATGCTTTATAGGGGACAGTGTCCAGTTACCAACCCAGTAATAGTTTTAATTTCTTTCTTACTGCGCCTGAGTAGGTTATCAGAGAAACTACCATCCCCATCCCCTATCAGCGTTTTGGTATGGAGTTAACCTTCAGTCGACCTCCATTTCTTTGTACTTTCTTTATCTAACCAGGTCCAGATCTCCCTTCTTGCAGAATCCTTGGTAATCCAACATACGGGCTCTGGACCCATGAAGTATCTCTTAGAGCCCTCCTTGGCTAGTTCGTCGGCTATTACGTTGCCCTTTATATCCTCATGCCCCGGCACCCAAATCAGAGACACCGTGTTGTCTCGTGCCAGTGCATTGAGGGATTGTTTGCAGTCCCTAAAATACAATAATTGAACACAGTTTTTGATTGCGTCGTGTTTTACCTGTTTACAAATGTCTAAAAATAATTATAAGTATCTACAGGCCTAACATGATTCCAAACACAGAACTGTGGAATACCAGCCAGCCTATCGAAGTAACAATTAATCCTAAAAAATGGAGATGGATACGCTATACATTCTGAGGAAAACATCACCAAACAAAGCCTAGATCGCAATATAAAGGAAAATAACGCACAGAGCCAGCCTCTACGTAATGTTGAGAAGAAAGACATATTTACAGTGTGATGCAATAAATAAACTCTGGAATGAACTGAAGATAATAACGCAAAATAAAAACAATTAGTACGGATGGTGGAAATAATATGCGAACCAGAAATGTAGAAATAAATAAGATTAGACTGATGATCTAAACTTCTTCCAAATCCCTGAATGACCCATACCGCTTGAGGAGGAAAAGAGACCCATACTGCTATGATATCCTCACGCAGAGTCCCAACTGATGGTATGAGTAGTTATCCTCATGCAATTTTCTTGTTTGATTGTAGAAACAAATTCCCAGCAATGGCATTTTAAAGAAAGTTTTCACCCATAACGCCAATAAATTTTGGAATACAATTCATTCAAAAAAACGAAAATTCTTGCTGGCAAAGTCGTGAGCAGTAACTAATCACGAACATTATTAACCAAAATATTTAACTTCATGTAGTTGAAATTAAGACCCACTCTCTTTATCAAAATAAATATTTCAGTCATAAAATTCTCTAAAAATTTACATTATTATGAATGTTTATCGAAATTTATTCTCATTTCATTGCTATTTAAGAAAACATTCAATTATTCAGGTTATATGCAATCAAACCGTTTTCCTTTTGTAAATGTATCTAATCATACGAGATTTTATAGCGTGTTAACTATTTATATTATTTGTGATTAACTATACTGCAGATGTTATCTACGTGACATCACGGCTAATTAGCAATTATACATTACTTCACACAATAATTAGTCGTATCTTTATTACCTATCTCTCTGGCCTGTTTACAAGTTAGTATGTAGAGATTTGTAAAATATTTTGCCAATGAAGCAGTTAATAATCATGCGGTTTTCATTCAGGTTATTATTCTGTTTATTAGTAATAAAAATAGTAACTGTACATTAAGTGCTTATTTTAAAAACAAAACCGTAATGTGTGTTATTAATAACTGCTGGCTTTACATCTAATAGTGCGGTATATTTATTGTGCTATAAAAGCAAGTGTTAAACAGCTTAACAATAGAAGGGGAGAAGCGGTCATTTAAAGCTCTTCGATATTCAAAAAATAGGAAGAAGCACTTTTGTTTGCTCAAAGTGTTTCTAGGCATTTGCATGATTGCCACTGCGCTTGACTCAAGAATTGTGTTACAAACCTGGAAACATTGAAATTTTCTATATGGAGGGAAACTCCATTTTAAAAAATACATAAAAGTAAGAAAAAGAAAGCGTGTTGCAATGGCTGTTGTAACATTAATTTTTTAATATAGCATTGTTGAAATATCCCGTTCCCCACGGTTTGCATAGAGAATAATGCTACAGGTTTTAGGACATGCTATATGTATATACATATATGGTCTCCATGTCCCTCTGGTGCCAGACGCTAGTCTTTGTGGCACCTTTATCCTGAAGTGTCGGCGTTCCCTGAGCTCGCCGGAGATGTTATGTTATTAATATGTCACGCAAATATTAAGGCATATTCGATGACGTGCCTTGTTTCCTCCTGCGCTTTGTCACAGGACACCGCGCAGCGGTAAGATCTAGACAGTAGCGGACCCTACGGACCAGATCCTTTGGGGGGGAGGTCGATTCTGGGGCTCAACGACTCGGGCCAGAAGGGAGTTTAAGGACTCGTTCGCCCTTAGCCATGATTAGACAGCCAATTCCATGGTCCCTCAAGGAGGGAATCCTTAAATCGTCCCGCAGTTGTTCATTTTTCAGCATCCATGGGGCCCCAACAACAAGATGCAACATGGGATTCTGCAGGACTTCCATGGTAGTGAGGTAGGTCTTGGCCATGGTACAGAGGGCCAGCGACCCGCATGTCAGGATTGGCTAATAGGGCCATCAGTTTGATCTTTGCAGCCTGAAACCGATCCTTTACTTCCCTGACATGTTGGTGAAAAGTCAGGTCCCGATCGAGCCAGAGCCCCAGGTATTTAACAAGGTCTGCCCAGGGAACGACACTTTCATCTATCTCAATTCGGTTAGACGGAACTGACTTGCTATATGTATGTATGTATGTATATATTTATTAGATCCATTGGGCAATATAAAATATTACATTGGATACGTCATAACTAATTATAAAATAGATAAAAAAAGAAGAAAAAAAATTGAACACATTAAAAGAATGATACATTAAAAATACATATACATTTGCAGGTAAGCCAACGTCACTCAAATAAAGCGAAAAACTCGTCAATGGAATACACAACATTTTCCAAAAGGAGATTATTTACTCCGGATTTGACAGGGCGTTGTAAAGTCTGAAACTTAAGCAGTTAGGAGAAACAGATGCCACCCGGTATTTTGTAGAAGGAATACAATAATTATTTCTGTTTCGTGTATAGCGAGAGTGTACGCCACAGTGCGTTATAAATTTTGATCTATTTGCATGAATATACCGCAGAAGCTCTAGAATAAAAATGCCTTGCAAAGTGAGCAATCCAAACTCCCGAAACAACCGTCCACAAGAAACATCCTGCCTAACGCCCGCCATGCAACGTACTAACCTCTTCTGCGCCAAAAATACATCACCAGCGTGCACAGACGAACCCCACAAACAAATACCGTACAACAAACGTGAATGGACAACAGCCTAATAGAATTTGAGCATAGACTTTCTCCCAATCGCTTCACGCATACTTCGCATTTGAAAACATACAGTACTCAAACATGAAATCACACTAATACAATGACTCTCCCATGATAGATATTTGTCTACTTTTAAACCAAAAAAATTTAGTTGAATCTACTTCCACTATATTCTCACCCAATATGGATAATCCAATATCATGATCGTTCTCATTATGAATATTTCTAAAATGAATATAATTGGTTTTGGAACTGTTCAAATATATACCATTATTGGAAAGCCAAGTTGCAGCATCATTTAAAAAAATTATTGCAAGCAACTGTGGATGCCGTAAGATCATTATCCGCAATCAAGCCACAAGCATCATCAGCATACATGATAATTTGGAAATCACCTAAAAACCCCACAATATCGTTAATAAACAATATAAACAAAACAGGTCCCGAATAATTAAGGGTAATTAGCAAATATTTCAGGGCTGTAGATTTGTCCGAGTGTTGACCTGGAAGCAACAGTGATAGGGCCTCAAATCATTATGCAGTGCTGCATGTTGCCTAGAAATGCATTCTTCGTTGTTCATTTCCCCAGGTCCTCGATACAACCTTATTCCACCATTAGACTGCTACAAGAAAAATCGTGATTCATCTCTAAACACTGCAGAACTGCATTCATCTCATTTCCTGTGCAATATTAGTTTAATAGGTATACACCAGGTGTTAACTTAAGAATTGTCGCAGTAAGAGCCTATAGTTACGAAATCCTATGCGCATTCGTTCCTAAACTTTACGTAAGGATTTTTTTTTGCGAGCAATAGCGTTCAACCTTTGCTGCGCTAACATTGTCGCTGACTCAAACTGATGCCGTACAACCAAGCATTTCACAAGAAAACCTTTTCGGGGGTTGGTTCTTCTACGTGCGCCTGAACCTAGTCTATTTATTTTATCTTAGTTTGAACTCCTTCGGTTCCAACACAGTAATATAGTGAACTGATTACGATTAGCTCTCCACCCTATTTCCCGGAAAGGTATATGGGCTTAACATGTGCGGAACAGGTGAGTTTCATAAATATCGGAGGCATCAGATCAGGATAAGTATACAAATTATAAAATGCATACTAGCAACTTCATTTATTGTTATGAAAAGGAACTTAGAGTGTACGTAGAGTGAACTCAAAATGAGAAGTACATATGTCGTCAACGTAATGTCGCCGTAGAATAGAGGAACTAAAGTCATTAGTGGTGAGGGTGATTTTTTTACGATAGAAATTACATTAAATACTTGTGTCAAAGTGACAGGAACACCCATAAAGCTAGTATAATAGACTCTTCCGACGATTCCAGCGCCCAAAACGGATATGACGACATATGTACTTCTCATTTGGGTTCACTATACCTTCCTAATTTTCTGGATAAATTTGCTAAATTGACGATATTCTTGAATAGATTAACAAAATTTAACGTAACAAACTTTATATTATTTATTTATATATTTTATAATACGTTTTGTAAAATCAACCATTACTATGTCACATCGATATAGAAATTTATAATTTTAAATCATTTTTCTTTATAATGAAACTTTCATTATTGTGTACGTTTCTGTCTTGCAAAAATGAATGTTAATAACTAAAAAGTAAGTGAAAAGTTGAACTTATTCTATACAATCATTAAGGCATTCATTCTACAATATTTATACATATTTAGAGTTCAAATAAAAAGTAAAAGATTATGTGTGCCATATTTGATAAAAACGTATGAACAGTAACACTCTATCACTTGGGAGTTAGATCTAATTGCCAAAATTAGCTAATTTATATATAATATAGATTAAATATTGTTAATTTTCGCAAAATTAATTAACAAAAATTGATATTGTTAATAGAAATCGTTCAATAAATATGAGCACTAAATAAGTTAAATATGTACTGCAGCGTAAAACTGTTGCAATTAATATTAAAGTAAATATTACATTTTGAGAAAATATATACTAAAGTGTAAAATTTACATTCCTATTTTTATTGTTAACATCATCATAAGAAATTTAAATGATAATAAAGGTTTTTGGTAATTGAATCAGATAGTGTTTTTCCTCGTTTCATGAACCTAGATCATAAGAGTCGACGTACAGTAATGCGCAGTAATTGTTAAGGTATTTAACTTTAACATTGCGTACGGTAAAGGAAATACCAACTGTGTAAAACTGTTATAACTGCGTTAAAGCTTAACAACGCTCAACTCCAACCCTACCTTTTGTTTATGACCAGTGACTATATGCAAGTAGACTGTCCAAGCATGCATAAAAGAGGAATAATTTAAAAGCTAGCGAGAGATGTCGCTTGTACATCGAAATTAAAATTGGAGATAAACCAAACCTGAGAGTGGAAACTTAACGCTCTACTTGTCGACAAGATTGCGCGCCACCGACTGCAGCACACCGAATTATAACTAAGCTGGCGGTACATTCGAATTGGTGGATTTTACTTTTATTATTCAAGAGTTTTATTTGGTAAACGTACATATGATAAAATCTAGATATAAATACAATACTGAAATAGTAAATAAAGATACTTTATTTATAAAAGTTATAGTATCTAAACAAAGTTATGTACAATGCCGTATTCTCACAGTATTATTATTAAGCGATTCACTACGGCGCAATTAATAGGTCTTTGACATCGTTTATGCAAATATTACTTTTATAAATTCTCCAGAATTCCCAATTTTACATCAGTGACCTTTGTTTTCAATAAATTGTTAATCACTCTAATGCAACAACAACAAATGTCACTGAAGTTCTATTATAATCATAACGAAAATCAAATAAGCTATAAAATTAACTCAAAAACGAACCATAACCACAAATGATAACCACACCATAACTATAATGACAATAATAATAATAATCTTCAACATAAAACAACATGTAGACCGCCTACACAAACAGCCATCAAGCACCGCATTAAGCTTATTCTACATGTGCATAAACATGCGTAAAGCAAAACTGAGGACAAGTTTCGGAGATATTTAAACTTTTTTAAGGTTAAAAATATTTGCATGTTAGTCTATCCAGATCGTTTCGACCATTAGAATTTGTTGTTGTTGGTTTGGCTCAATGCAGTGTATGCGCAGGTGGACGAGGCGTTATGAGGTATTTACAAATCAACGCCATGTCGGTAATGTAGATTTCCAAATGCATACAGCGCTGTCATTTTCAGCACTATGAACTATTTTAGCACGTGTTTACAACAACCAATGGGAGATTTTTTTCTTATTAAAATTCTACCTCCAGAACCAAACGGTATTGTATATAAGAGCGCCATCTATCGCAGAGTAGTTGTACCAATATGGAATCCGGAAATATTATTTCGTTTCAAGACAGAATTCTAGTTTGGCAATGCATATTGGAGAGTGTCGGATATGTTGTATATATCGTGGCTTTACTGCAAAAAGTCGAAATTAGGAAAATCGACATTCTGGGATTAAAGAACTGCAGTTACTTACTATTATAAATTAAATACCAACATTCTCTAAAATAGGAACATACATACTACGTAAAATATCGGAAATAATATGGATATGAAAATCTTATGATAATTTTGTACTTCATCACCGATAATTTCGATATAAATCCATCTTAAAACGCAAAATAAACAGTACTAATATTAATTACCACACATGAATAATTCATATACGAGTAATGGACAGGCATAGATAACCACTTTAGTGCCTCCATACATATTGCAGTATTGAATTAAAAATGTTGTTCCTACCTGTCACGATTTAGATCCGATATCGTGACCGTACGAATTACATAATAAATTTTATATCTTTGTAAACCGTGATATCTATTGGCGACCAGTTCAATTATACAAACAGTTACTACTGTACATGACCTTATTTCTTATATTAGATAATAGGATAATACATATTTAATATTTAATCTAAGTTTATGTTGTAGTATTTTAAAGTGGTAATTATGTGCAATTTTACTGCATTTTCTTTCGGAATTTTTGTAGCTTTTACAACCTTATGCCTTATTTGTATGATTATAAAGGGGAAAAGGGCACCAATGGAAGTCAAATGATATATTTAAAAAATAAAATCAATCGGTTTTCTTTTGCAAGTTGCTCCCTCTTTTTTAAGCTATGCCTTTTAATATCTTACGCTATAAGTAGTGCTGATGATATCAAATAAATGAGACACTCTATGTGCTAGGTACTCTACTACAAGCATAGTTTGTTGGAATGAAATACAAAATATCTATGCAACCATCAATCTTTATTAATAAAATCTTATTTCATTATGCATTGATCTCATAATACTTCGAAGAAAATTACCTAACATTTAGTTAGCAATC
The DNA here is from genome assembly GCA_004143645.1 of Protaetia brevitarsis. Lineage (NCBI taxonomy): Eukaryota > Metazoa > Arthropoda > Insecta > Coleoptera > Scarabaeidae > Protaetia > Protaetia brevitarsis. Next base: position 77,603 of record RXPK01001038.1, on the reverse strand, counting down.
ATTGGACAGTTTTTACCGATAAATAATACGAATAAATTATATATCTTTCCAACTTTAACATCGCAGTAGAATGTGGCATTTAATGATCTCCTGTAGATTATATGTATGTACGTCTGTTACGTATACACAACATTTTGCTTTTTGAAAAAAAGCATACAAAAACTTAAATTATCACAGGTGATTATAATATTTTATTAATATTTATACGAGAAAGAAAAAAAAATACACTTAAACATCCTTTTAGTTAGTTGCTTAGGAAATTACGTCCGTAACAAATTGAAAATAATATTTAATTAAGATACAATGTTACTAATTGTTTTCCCATGGTTTAGACACGATTTCTGGCTAATTAATTTTAATTATAAGAATATGCCCAGCTGTTAGTTGTAGCTTTATTGGTGTCTATTTAAAATTTCCTGTTATTTTATTACTCGTAGTGAATATGATTTTTTATGTGCGACGGGCATAGAGAAATTAAAATATTTTCGCCCAATTATCAAAGATTAATACCCTCATTAATAATGTTACTGTTGGTAAAGTTTAAGTTTGCTGGTAATATTTTAGGTTGAAGGACACTTTTTTTTTAGTTATATAGAAAAATATTACAGTGACATTAGACATTAGTTAAAGGAGAGAGAAGATACTCTCGTAGTTCTGTTTGTTTTCCGATGATACTAATCGTGTGTGAAATTAATTACTTCTAATAGCCAATTACCAATATAAGTTCAGTAACAGTTGGTGTATAGAATTGATTGCTGAACAGGTTGAACTGATTATGAATATAATAACGTTATTCTAAAATGAAATATAACTATGTCATGCTTTTTTTTCTTTTTTTATTTATATTTAATGATTTTGGCGTAATAATTTGAAAGTATAGAGTGTATACAAACATAAATATACACTTTTTTTACACATATCGGGCTCTAAGCGAATACTTTTTTTAAATTGGCATTATTCTTAATCAAATACTGCACTTAAAATATTTTATTACAAAAGAAAATATTTAAATCAAACAAATAGATTTAATTAAAAAAAAAACGTTTGTCAGAGTTAAAAATATATTTTTTTGGAAAAATTTACTTATATCTTGTGGGTATTTTGGATATTCCATGATGATTCATTAGCAAAGAAAATATCAACGATTTGAATCTATATAAATAACGTTTATGTTTGTGTATTTGGTTAGCGTTGTCGCAAATACGACTAATGTATGAATGTGACAGCATGCGTCAAAAATAGGTTGTTAACACACTCGAGAGTTGCTAAGATGGATTTTAATTTGGCCTAAAGCTGGTCAAAAAAGAATTAAATTATTAAAAAATTAATTGTTTTTTTCTTGGTAAATGCGAATCTAAAGTTGAATGTGATAAATTTTCTAATTTTCTAATTCATTAGCCACCGACTGTATGAATGTCCAAATATTTAATTTTAAATGATTTTTTTTATTCACGATAAAATGTTTTTTGTGAAGGAGAACGGAGGAAAATGAAGAAGTGATTTCTAGTAGCCTCCTTGATTTTTTTTCCACCACAGACATATGGTACCTTTTCTTCTATATAATTATTGGTGCTGTTGAAATAAAGTTTATTCATTAGTCTGGGCAGTTTGCTGCTATAATATTTTATGGCAGATTAAATGTACAATGTCTCCAGTACTTAGTGTTAATGAGAGTATGTAAACATTATTAAAATTAATTTACAGAAGGGTATGTGGAAGTATGCACACGATATATTTTCCAAATTGTGTTCAAAGGCAACTGCAAATAAGCGTATATCTGGTTTCATAAAGAATTCTTAACTTAATGACATTCCGAACAACAGAAAATGCAGCAAGCAGTCCGTAATTGTACTTACTGCAATACTATACAATTAAAACTTATTGCGTTTATTTGCAGTAAGTATTTGAGATATTTATCTTTCACTAAACGTAAAGTGTGTCCCGAATACAGCATTTCTTACTGCAAGTTTGAAGAATTTTTTTTGTTAAATTCAATTACTTATAGAGGGAAACAGATTTTATTCAGTTCTTTACCCAAAATGAGTTTGTGGTTTGACAACTCACGAACTTTTCTTAGGTAAGTACTTGTATTTATAGATTGCCATTCACAAATTATTTGCTAAGATAACCAGTTTTTACGTTATTTCGTATATAAAATTCTTTCAATTATGCTCCTCATATCATTAACAACATTTATAGTTTTATTAAAATAGCTGGAGATTGTATGTTGTTTTTATTCTATTTTCTTCTTTTTCTCTTAGTTACTTGTTACAAAATATTCACTAGGTAACACTTAAAATTTCGGTCTATCTAATAAGTACTGTATTCTATAAGTTAACAATAAAACAACAGTTTAGTCGCAAAACGACGAGCCATCACGAAAGAAACTTCGACTTCGCCGCTGAAGATGTTCACCGCAGTTGTGAACGAAACGTACGGAAGCAATTCCACAAGACCACGCCTCAACAGCCCGAAAAAAAACTTTTTACAGTAGATTCCGGCCGTGAAAGTCTACTCAACACTTTGAATAAAACAACAGTTTCGGTACATAACGTCTGTAGCCGACGTAGAACTGACTTTCAAAAAATTGTTCATTTTAGGCAAAATTTTCTAAAGATAAATACTTATTTCAGCAAAGTCAACTTTAAAAATTAACTCACATTTAGATTTTTCAGAATATCACTAGTGCTTCAAATTTATTTTCTGCGAATAAACAGCTAATGGTCAAAAGTGTCTATTACACCTTCAATTATAAAATGTTACTAATGCGTTCCTACAATGATATTCGGAAACAAGATGAACTGTGGCTGCCACACATTTGCTGCATCAACTGCCACCGAAATTTAACAGGTTGTTACAACGGGAAATATTCTTCTATGCCTTTTGGAAAACTTTGAACCCAAAGACGCGTTTTGTTACTTTTGATTTGATCGTATTAAAGACTTACAAAAAAAAGAATAAAAGAAACATTTGGTAAAGTATGCTTGCGTGCCTTCTGTTATGAAAACAATATCGCTTGGGCAAGCAGCTCTGAAGATGATGAACTTCAAACAGCACTCTTGAACGCTGCCTTTGATAAATCAATCGGATCTGAATGACTTCATAAAATATTTAAAGTAACCTAAGGAAAAGTCTTAAGTGCTCACATCAAGAAGCAATGGAACTTTATACCGCAAAAGACACAGTTTTTACGTAATATGTTCCTGAAAATGCAACATTTGAATCTATTTTTTTTCCTTGAAAATATCAGTGCCCAAAAGGTCGCTACACTCGAAAAGCGATATAAGGAAAAATAGGACTCAGCTTGGAGATTAGTGTTGGTCACTTATTAAGGGCATTCTATCTAGAATTGAAGTATAGAGGTTGCCGAAGAAAAAAAAAAACGAGAAATCAAGTTTTTCTTTAGTGTTTACAAAATTGAGTTTTTTTTGTTGCCTAGTAATAGATTAGAATAATTAAATATAGATGATATTCCTTCCGTTTATACGTATACTGAATGGAAATAGAAAATGGAAATGCTATTTTTAACGGTTGTTGTAGTTTTAAATATTTACACATTGATGTAACTATTAATGTTAAAACAAATGCAATGTTTAAAATAATAAAATAAAATTGCTTGTTTTTTAAAATACCAACAAGCAAACGAACAAGATTGCAGTTTTAACAAAAAAAAAAAATTTTCTTTCGTTTAATTACGTTGGAAAGCTATTCTGTGTATGCACGATGTTTACTGCTATAAGACTTACAGCCTAAAAATATGTAAAATGAAAGCTATAACAATGAATACAATGTCATTATTAATGTCAATTAACGGGTACAGATAAATTGCTTCCCGAGATAAAGAGGAACTATTAATAATCGTTAAATTGCCTCCCACAATTTATAGATACCTGATATATGTACATGTGTAAATTGGGTCCCGGTTCATAAATAATAAAACAGTAATAGTTGGAGCTTACGATTAAAAAGGTTTGGGAGACAGTTTACCTATTTATGAGTGCAGTTAAATCCGACCCTTTCTCCTACTACGTGTGGGGCGCCAATTTACCAACACCCTGTATAACTGGTGGTATTGTTATCTATATATCGATTAGAAATACAGTCGGCTCTTAATTAGCTAGCGATAGCTTCAATCCTTCAACTTAAAGCTCTATATGCCATTAGTGTAATATTTGAATAAATGCTGAAATGTGGTTTCAAGGAGAAAGATTTTCTCATTTTCTCATGTCTTTCATACTGCGGAAGGAGGGTACTAACAGATTCTACCATTAAATATAAAAATTCATTACAAAGGCAATATTTCAATGCTTTAATTTTAAAATGATTCATATAAAAGCACCTAACTCTTAAGGTAACACCATATAGGTAGTGGTTAAATTAATGTGCATATTTTTGATTGGATAATATCTATATTTTGATCAATTTAAAACTTTTCCTATTTGTGTATAAATATCCAATAAGTAGAAGAAGTAACGAGTACAACGTAACTTTAAACTAATAAAATTTAACGCCAAATTACTCCAAAAAAGGTGGGGTTCAAATTTTGCAAAGTATGCATAAGACTTCTAGATAATAACAAACTGAGTCTGTTATTCTCTCTCTAACAGCACTGATGCATACTTTTCAATTTGGTGTACTAAATTTAATGTAATTTCATTTTTATTGCCCTGAAGAAGCTGAAAAAATTCAGGGAAAATTTGGTAATAAATTAAGAAATTTAATTATGGGTATTTGATCTTTAACCCCACCTTTTTTGGAGTAATTTGGCGTTAAATTTTATGAGTATAAATATCCAAATATATCCAATTAACATTTTTGAGGATTATACCAACCACAAGGAGAAAGCAACATTAACAATGGATGTCAAAAATTGTATTCAATATCTTTTTGGGGTAGAATCAATACTAAATTGTTAAGAATTTTCTTAATATTAATTCAATATTATTTTAACGGTTATTTTCAAAGCGGATTACACGTTCTCAAAAATTGGACGTATGTGATCACTATGTTGTAGTATCTAATTCTTTTACAATTTGTGATGCACTTTCTTGCAAACTGCTTCCTATAATTTGTAGCAATAACAAAAGTGTGTTTTCAAATGGTGCCAAATGTGCCAGATGATTCGAGAAGTGTGTTTGGATTATTTTTTTAATACATAATAATATAGCTAGTCTTCAATATACTTGTAGAAAATACTCAAATCACATTTTGTTTAACAATGATGAAGAAACTTCAAGAAAATGACAAAGTATTCACTAAACTGAGAAATGCTTACGTTTAAAGCCGATTTCAGGAACACTTTCTCAAAAATTGGACAAATGTGATCACTATGTTGTAATATCTAATTCTTTTACAATTTGTGATGCACTTTCTTGCAAACTGCTTCCTATAATTTGTAGCAATAACAAAAGTGTGTTTTCAAATGGTGCCAAATGTGCCAGATGATTCGACAAGTGTGTTTGGATTATTTTTTTAATACATAATAATATATCTAGCCTTCAATATACTTGTAGAAAATACTCAAATCACATTTTGTTTAACAATAATGAAGAAACTTCAAGAAAATGACAAAGTATTCACTAAACTGAGAAATGCTTACGTTTAAGGTGGATTTCAGGAACACTTTCTCAACAATTGGACGAAAGTGACCACTATATTGTAACATCTAATTCTTTTACAGTTTGTGCTGCACTTTCTTGCAAACTGCTTACTATAATTTGTAGCAATAACAAAAGTGTGTTTTCAAATGGTGCCAAATGTGCCAGACGATTCGACAAGTGTGTTTGGATTATTTTTTTAATACATAATAATATACCTAGCCTTCAATATACTTGTAGAAAATGCTCAAATCACATTTTGTTTAACAACGATGAAGAAACTTCAAGAAAATGATAAAGTATTCACTAAACTGAGAAATGCTTACGTTTAAGGTGGATTTCAGGAACACTTTCTCAAAAATTGGACGAAATGACCACTATGTTCTAATATCTAATTCCTTTAAAATTTGTGATGCATTTCTTTGCAAACTATTCACTATAAATTTGTAGCAATAATAATTTGGCTGTTTGGCTTTAAATTTTCTAACATTAGCAAAATAACACTGTTAGGATAATACCTAGGAAAGGAAATGTAAGGGAGTTTATTGATAAATCAAATTGATATTCGCATTTCAAAATTTCGAGTACTCACCAGGATAATCTCGCTATTATTATTAACAGGACACCGATGGGACACGAAAACAACATTCTTCGTGCATGGCACTAACGTCTAAACGCCGCCGAACACAAAAACGATTCCAATCCGACCAGCGGCACTTTTGTTCTTAATCATCATCACCACAAATCAATCTGCTTTATATGATAGACGCAAACGTAAATCTGCATACGCCCCATATGCGTCCAAATACATAAATAGACATGTTGCCGCATATACACTCCTTCCTACGCTGCGAAAGGTGAGAAAGTCTCGTCTTGCCGTTGTTCTTCTTCTTTTTCTCGTTCTTATTATGTTATTGTTAAAAAAAAAATAGAAGAGATACGTCACCGGAAAGATAAACGCGACTGTCACAGCATTTCAACCGGATTGAGACGGACACCGTCTGACTATTCCGTCCGGATTCGAATATCGGAATAATCTCTACAGATAAGCCGTAGTCCCGTAACGAGCGCGGTACCCGGAAGCTACGTGGTCGCGAGAGGTGCTCATATAAACATCTTTTTATGTGTGAATATGCGTATGTTAAACTGGATGCTTTGTGGCGGAACTTTGATGAGCAATAAACCCGCCGCAGGACTATACGAAGAAGACATGTACACGGGGTGGTGCTGACCCGGCGCGCAGATTCTGATGGGGTGCCTCGGTGACGGTAGAGGGGTGACTAGTTTTCACCTGTGAGGGGTGCAGAGGAGGGAGTACAATGCGCTCAAATATATGAACTTCTCTTTTACAGTCAGAGAGACAGACAGACGAGCGATGGATGCATGTATGTATGTATATATGGATTATATATCTGTGCAGTCGTATGTGTGTGTGTACTACGTGCACATATATCTACTGCGGCGTGTTGCATAGTCAAAGCGAGTGGGGGATACTAATTACTAGGCCATTGATTATACCGCCGACAATCTTAACCATCTCGTGGAGGACCGTACTGACTGTAGCGCGGAGCTACTTACCGCTTTTTATCCTGCACTTAAGCCTTGTTCCATCCTACTTTCTTCCCTTTTGCGCTAGTAGGAGAGCGCGCGATGATCGACATATAGACGGTTGCAAAAGCTTCTGTCTTAGCATAAATGTTTCGCTAATTATGTCATTTTCTTGAAGTTTTCATCATTGTTAAACAAATATGATTTAGGTATTTGCTACAATTTTTATATTTAGAGATAGGCATATTATTCATTATTTATTTATTTATTGAACAAATTAACACAAACAGGTTAAAATCTAATAACTATGTGTTAATGTAATTTTGACTATAAATAGTATTTAAGACTAAAAAAAAAAAGGATACAAAACAAATGAAAACAAAAAATAAATCATTTTTCTAATGTCTACACACATAAAAAGGATTTCTTCAGTTAAGTAAACATATTCCTTTAAAAAGTTTTCCTTCTTCCAAATATATCTGTATTTGAAATAAGAAATTATTCTTGTGTAGAAACAAATATTTTACTTGGTTGTAATCGATAATATTTTTAGTTATAAGGCTTGTTTTAAGAAAAATATATTTTCTCCAAGAAACAAATTTTCCGATGTAAGAAATAAAAGAGGCAACGAAATCTGCTCCACTAGATATTTGAATTAAGAAAATAAATTCTTTTTTTAAAAAAAAATTAAATGAATTTTAAAATGACAAAAAAAAAAAAAATTAGCTAGCTCAACGGATAAAATATTTAAAGGGCGCAAAAGAACTATTAACCTCAGAGTTACCCTCGCGAATTAAAACTTGAATCTAACCACGAAAAGTAAAAAGTGAGAGAATGAAATCAGACATTCTTAAATCCCCGAAAAATTGAAAAGGTTTAAATTTAAAATAAAAAAACAGAATTTTTAACCCAAAAATGCTAAGTAACAATCAATTTTATTTTATAAAATGAGTAAAATTACAAAATGGCAGAAAAAAAAACGTGAACTGAAGGCTCTGGCCAAAAAATAAAAACTGCACTTGATTCTAAATTACAATAGGACACTGGTATTTCCTATACAAAGCAAAAGTTCTGTTCGTTCAGGAAGATAATCCTATATACTAATTCAATCCACGTGGTTTCTTTTCAACAATTTCTAGTAAATAACAAGAATGAAAAACTAAATGCAAGCACAATGCTTCTACTCACCCAAAGGAGGTGATTGATAAAATAAAAATGAATCAGCAAAATAGAAAAACGGAAAAATTAACTCTTTAAACTATAATGAGAGAATTACAACTAAAATATATTTTCCTGCGCAAAAATAATAAATGATCTTATATCTACAACGTATACACGTCAATATATTAACAATTATTACAAACTGAATTCCTTGATAGACAAAATTTTTAAAGAAACGAAACGAAATTTACTATAATCAAAATGGATTACAAAATGGCAACAATGATTTACAAAAATACGTCTACTCACGCTAACAGTCGACCAAGGAACTGCCTGACAAAATTCTGCAACCAGACGTAAACAATACGAACAACGCAAACGCACAAATCACCGACAAAAATCTAGTAGAATACGCATTGAGTCAACTAGCAAACGCTAGACATCTAAATGAATGAAATTAAATTAAAAAAACTTAACACTAAATAAATTAAATCAAATAATAAACTCTTTACCTAAATTTATACCAACTAAATCTAAATTTGTGAAAATTCTCTCGATACATTGATTGTCCATAGCATTGCGTTAAAATTCGTTTTAAAAAATATGTCATTTTGCGGTGGGGTGAATTTGGTTACGTGACACTCGAACGATTACCAATAATGCAGTAGTTGTGTGCATGCATCGAAGACAGAAATGTGAATTACGGTGGTGCTAAATACGTTAAATTTTACATATATAATACTAGGAAGTCGGTAAGTAATTCAAGATTTAACTGCTTTATTTCTAAACTGCAGAACTGTACTTAAGCTTCTTGATAATGGATGTTTTTGAAAGGTAATTATCTTTTGCTAATTTATAGAATTACTTAACGTATATTTAATTACAAATTTAAAATTTGCCTACCAATTAATTCCTCTGCATTTACTGCATCTAACGAGGCTCAAAAATGTCGGAAAAAAGCATTGGAAACACCAGCTTTGGAAGCAAAGCAGCATTTTTATCCCTGCGAAGGTGTGTTTTGCTTTTGTAAATCAACATGTCTAATTTCCTAATTTTTCTGATTTAAGTAATCTTAAGTTTGTTAAAGTACTAATTAGAAGACCATAGAATGTTTGCTAGCCAGCTGTATACAGTACTGTATTTATTTATTCATTTATAAATGAATAAATAAATAATTATAATTATTTTGTTTAATTGAGGTAAAAAATAAAAATAAAAACAGCATGGCCCTATATTCGAATGCTTAGTTGTACTAACACGTTGGCAAAAATATATCAAGTATTATACCACATCTTCTTATCTACTATTTATTGTAAAGTATGTGTATTCATTGTAAAATAATGTATCTTTTCAGATACCCGAAGATTTTGAAATGTTAATAAACGAGCAACGAACAGCTGAAGATTAAAGTGTAATTAAAGGATCCAGAAAATTCGATTGAAAATTAGAAAATGTGCTGTAATACGTTTTTTACTTATAACGTCAAAATTATAAATGAAAAATAAATTTATGTTCCGAATAGCTTTTATTGCTTTTTTTCTGAAATATAAATGATGTTATAATAGTAGTAATATTATTATTATGGTAAGTAAAGAAATGTAAAAACAATCTGAAAATAAGACTCACTTGAACTAAATATATTTTGAAAGCAGATTGTGGTTTTATTTACAAGGCTGCTATATTTTCTAAAATTGTTTTTTTTATATATAAAAAATTTACCACTTATAAGCTTTATGTTTGCATAGTTTGCAGTAAAATCAATATGAATTTAATTCGAAAACAAAAGGCTTTACTATGTCATAACAATTAACCTATTACAATTTTATCTTGAATCAAGTAGGTGCAGATATATGAATGTTATTACGATCATTAAGAATTATTATATTCGGTGTTACGAAATAAAGGCACAATGTGTAATAATTGATATGCATTCAATAATAGGCTATTGTTTCACTGGGAAGATATAAATGCAGTATACAAGCTGTGTAAGAGTTCACAACGGTCAATATGAAAGCCCTAGCCTGTTTTCTGATGGTACTTGTATGTGTTACAGTGTCTTTTTCAAAACCGGGTGCTATTGATCAGGTTGGGCCACGGAGTAAGTGACAATCAAAGCTTTTCTACTTATAGCAAACAACTATCAGATCGTCTTGAAATCCTAATTATATTAAAATTAAATAATATTTCGCGTTGTTAGCTTAGTACTAGAAATGTATTGCTTTAGCGTAAAAAATTTAGTGTTACAACTGGGTAATTCTAAAAGCTATTTTCTCTGCATCTATCAGCTTAACTGTGTTTTCTTAACTATTCATTTTCTTTTCCTTAAAAAGCGTGCCCAAGGACATATTTTCTCGAATAAGATGCATAATGTCGCTATTTTTAAAGTTCAATTATGTTTCTTCACAAACATTGCTGCTTATTAAAGCACTTAGATAGTTCTCCTGTACAATATTTTTTTTTATGTGAGCCACAAATCTTTAATCAGTGTGTAAGCAACTGTATTTCTTAAAAGTTAGTGGAATAAAATATCCCGATAAAATATTTCATGTGGTTGACCGCATCATTAAATTTCAAATTTGGACCTTGTCGACGTTAATGACAATTTTTGGTTCTTAATCCTCGTTGTTCGTGGTTGAGGAAGATGTTCCTCTTATAACTCCTCGGTTGTTCTGTAGGACAAAACCATCACTAACTGATACTATTAGCCTCATAGCGATTCGTCTCAGTGTTTTAGAAATAACTCACTTTTTTACAAAATCTAAACTCAAAGGCAATATGCCTAATCTTTTCAGTTTCTGTTATTGATGTTGTTCGTGTTGGGAGCGCAATATTTGCATTTAAGGAATTTGTCAGTGACGGTGACATCAATACGTCATCTTACATCACCACACACTTGAATGAGTTGAGCATTCCCAGAGCATCAAACTTCACTGTTCGAAAAGAGTCGGTGCTACGCCTGCATTAAGTTTTTTTTTTTTTCAACAAACTGCTAAGTAGAATACGTAATCAGTCTGATCATTCTATGGGAAGCCCATCCCAGACACCCTCTTCACATCTGAATCTCTATTTCATCTAAATAATTGCAATTTATCCTAAACCTTTTATTCGTAAGGTACCAGAGGAGACTACCTATTCTAAGTACTATAAGAATTCCATAACAATTCAAATGTTCCTACTCTAACTAAATAATTTCCCTGTAATTAATAATGATAATAACAAAGATATAATAAATTTGTCAGCTATTTGTTATTATGGAAAGTTTGCAAACTATGCATATTTGCCGTCCTGCCGGCCTTTCAAAATCTAATATCGACATATGTTCGGTTAAAACGCTCGAACCTCGTCCTCTACTAGCTTAATTAGTAAAGCGTTCGTCCGGTAAACGAGAGGATGTAGGTTCGAATCCTGCGTGAGGAGAAAAATTTTTCTTGGGAAAAATCACTCCTAATTATCACAGTTAAAAGCAGAAATACTGTAATTTTTATGTTTGCGCTTATAGAAGGAGTTTAGTTATCACTCTGCATTTGCCAAGGAGTAAGGTCAAACCATGGAAAAATCCTACTCTGGGAGAAGGACATGAAAACAGTCGCAGACCTTATTACTGAGAGCTGCGATAGAATAATTGCTCAAAATATAATCCGTGATTTTTTAATTTTTTCTAGGCTGATTACGGAAAAATTAAAACAAATCCATCAGACACAGTTTAGTAACAAATTGAACCCCTTGAAATTAAGGCTGGTTTACATGAAGCCAATGGAAAAGCAAGTCAAGTTAACAGGCAACTTGATTTTAATTTCCAACAGCAAGTGCCAAACAAGTACCGGCTCAAAACTGATGGGCAAGCGTTTGAGATAAGTCCAGTTAGGTTTAGGTGGCAAAAAAGGCCGAAAAATTACACAATTATTGCTGTATTGGTATTCACAGTACACTGGGAAATTGATTGACTGAACCACATTTTAGTTGTATTGATTAAAATCTTTGTTTAAATATGGGCAAATTTTGTTAATAAAATTTGCCTCTAATAGAATAGAATTAAGCAATAAAATATTTTGCTCAAATAAAAAGTTTTATTGGGTCAAATGTATGTAATACTTAAAATAACTAATTATTTCATTGAAGTAATGAGATATATGTGTTTAGTTCAAATAAAATTTTGTAAAATTGATCAAATGGAATATTTATTTCAAACAATAAATAATTCTATTGACTCAAGTGGGAATGAAACATTCCTATTTAGGTTAGCGGTCTGTTTGTTCAATGAAACTCTTTATTATATTAATTATCCATTCTCTATATTTCGTTATAATTCAATAACTTCATCAGGAGATGCTACAATCAGCGAAAACTTAATTAATCAAGTATTTACCTCACAAAAAAAAAACATAAAGTTGCTTATGATGTAGGTTTCTAGAAAGAACAAGATAACATTAAAGTGGAAAGTCAAAAGATAAAAATAAATTGGTGAAGTTCAACATTAAAACGTAATTTAATAAACTATATAGTTATGAGGCTGAAGAGAATCGAATATATTAAAATATATTAAAATCGGAATTTTTTTAACAAACAATGCAATGCACAAACATCTACGTAAAACAAGATATATGTAAATAAGAAGCCCAATAAATACAAAAAAAATCTTTAGGAACTAGTTCACAAACACGTTAAAATATCTAAAATCGGAAACCGATATACAATCCCTGCCAAAAGTGAGCTTATAATTTTAAATATTGCAATAAATGGAACTCAGATGTTCTACATCTGACTTGTAATTAATGCTATTGCTGTTCTTAGTGATATGACACATCTCCAAGAACAATCTTTTTTTGTGATGATTTTTAGTAGTTATAACTTCAACATTATCATAGTCAAATTGATGATCGTATTTTAAACTGTGTTCTGCTAAGGCACACGATTTTTTGCGTATTCGTACATCACTTTTATGTTGCGTAATTCTTTAACCATTGAGGTGATTGTCTAATATAGAGTTAGTTATATATAAAGTAGGTGTGGCATCTTTAACCTTACTGTAAAGGTGTTTGACTGTGATGGCATAGTACTTGGAAAGAACTATTTCAGGAAATGGTTTGAAAAACAATATAATATTCTTTGTTAATTTATTAATATAAGGAATGCGTCTGTATATGAATTGGACGAAAAAATTAGGTGACGGAGCAGCCTTTTGGGATAACCGTTGTTGACGGAGAGATCAAAAATGATGTTTAAATTTTTTTGTAAAAATATGGGGTCAGAAATGTGTCTAATCCTATTCTTCATGGCTATGACGGTGTTGAACCTCTGGCTACTCGGGTGATTGGAAAAGTAATTGACAAACCTGCCAGAAGAGGTAGGCTTACGATACCAATCCAAAATGATTTTATTGTCAGGAGTTCTAATCACCCTCGCATCCAGGAAAGGGACACCGCCATCTGGCTCTTCTTCAATCGTAAACTGTAAATGGGTATCAAATGAATTGAAAATATCCAACGTCTGAAAATATCTGTGAGTCTGTCGAAGACACTTTGGTAGGTACAAGTATAGATGCTAGAGAAGATATGAACATGCATAGCATTTCTACTACTAAATCTATATGGGTGAGGTGATAAATTTAAAAAAAAAATCGGTTGAATGTATTTCAACGTGCATTATAGGAAATAATAAAAGCTGTTTGCTAAAATAATTTCTATGTAAAATAAACCGTATCATAGACAGAATGTTGAAATACTATGTCTTACATGTCTAGTCTAGCGAATTCTGACAACATTTATATTATTATGTGAGTATTATGAATTTAATTTGGCTGAACACTAAATAGTACCTATTTTAAAGTCTAATAAATTAACATCGGTTATTAGGTGAATCTCTGAAAACAAAAATATGGTAAACGGTTCCAGGCTGGTGTCTAGGAGATGTAGGACGTGGGGAAGGTGTTTTAGATGGTAGTCCTTTTTTTGAGGGAGTCTATCACTATTTGACCTCGCAAACTAAAAGAAAAGCACATTGATGCATTCATGAGCAATCTTTTGTGGTTTAAATATATTGGTCGTGTTTGAAATCCTAATTTTGACGGGAGGTTTTTAGTTTTAGAATTACCGAATCAGAACATGTAACATAACAAAAATAAATGAGTAATTTTAGTATTTGTTAGTTCTCAGTTCAAGAAGCCTCATTTAATTTTTTGTTTCAAACAAATGAAACAAAAATATTGTTAATTCATTCAAAACTTTCTATAACAACTGTTTCTGTTACAGTCAGTTTTTTCTCTCTGCGTAGTTTTAATACATGCGATAATTTTGAACAATTTTTTTTTAATTATGTTCTTTATTGTCATATTTTGCAGTATGTTCTCCAGATAAGAAGTTTAGCCTTTGCGGTTCGGCGTGTGCTCCTACCTGTATATGACACCTCTTCCTCGTTTCTGTACAAAAAACTGTATAATAGGTTGTGTCTGCGAAGTTGGTTACTTTTTGAATCGATGGGGTGCTTGCGTTTTACCACATAATTGTGACCCACGCATTTTCGAGTTCCAGAAATTGTAATATTAATCTTTCATTGTAATGCAAGTTTGGACGAAATAAATAAGATAAAGAATACTGACTATATTTTAATCCCGAAATGATCACACTTGATTAGCATTATCCTAGTTGTCGCAGTTTTTCTAAAAGTTACATTTGTGAAGATATTGAAAAATAGAAATATTATATACGATATACGATACGTTGAACATAAAATATCTCAATTTAGGTAACGTTTTTCCTCAAACTTTAAATTTAAATTGAGTCCCATCAAAAAGAAACAATCGGCAATAACACACCTGATACCATAGCACTCGAATTTATTAATTAGCAGTGAGTGGTTAAGATCACAAAACCCTCGCGCGGGATGTTCACCGCGATCCAAAGAATCTATTATCTCCTCCAACTGAGAAACTATTGCGCCAATAGTTGAAAGATGCTTGCTGAAACCGCGCTGCCGATTGGTTAAAGTATTGTTAGTTTCAAAGTGGTACGAAGACGTAAAACTTAAAGATGGGATCTAGTGGGTCCTTGGCACGCCAAAACTTGCGTATGATGTAGATTTATTTATTTATTTATTCCTCTGTGTTCGTTAGTTCCCTTTACAACCTTAACATGATGTGTGGCTCCTATAGAGCCGAATAAGCGGACCCAGCTCGAAAAAATTGTGGTAAACGGTTCCAGGCTAGTATCTAGGAGATGGAAGATGTTTTAGGTGCTAGTCTTCTTGTGAAGAAGTCTATCACTTCGTGTATTTCACCTCCCGGACAAACAGAAAAAGCGTATTGATGCATTCAAGAGTAATTCTTTTTGGTGTAAATATGTTGGTCATGTGTGAAATTCTAATTTCGTCGGGAAAAAGCTTTTTTACTTTAATAAAGTGAACTTCTTTTAGTTTTAGAATTACCAAATCAGAACATATGACATCCCAAAACAAATAAGTAATTTTATTATGTTGAGCAGTCAACTATAGTCTAGTTTGTTAATTCTTATTTCAAGAAGCGGCCATTTTATTTTTTTGTGTCAAACAACAAGTCAAACAAAAATGTTATTAATTCAACCATAACTTTCTATAACAACTGTTTCTGTTTCCTTTCTGTAATAAATTTAAACAGTTTTTTTTAAAGATTGCAAGTTTTTTTACAGTGAGACCATAACAAATTAATATATTTCTGCTGTTAACTGTTTCCCAAGAAAAATCTCCTAAAAAATAAAAAAAAAATGTCTTGGCGAAAATTACTCCTAATTATTACAGTTAAAAGCAGAAATACATTAATTTATTATTTTCTCACTGTAAAAAACTTGCAATCTTTGCATATTTGCCGTAGTGCCCGCCTTTCAAGATCTAATATCGACATATGTTCGGTCAAACGCTCGAACTTACATCTCCTCTTAGCTTAATTGGTAAAGCGTTCGTCCAGTAAATGGGAGGATGTAGGTTCGAATCCTACGTGAGGACAAAATTTTTCTTGGAAAAGATTACTCTTAATTATTACAGCTAAAAGCAGAAATACATTAATTTGTTAGTTTTTTTTTTTTAATTATTTTCTTTATTGTTATTTTTTGCAGAATGCTCTCCAGATAAGAAGTACGATTTTTGTGGTACTGCGTGTCCTCCTACATGTCGGGATCCTAATCCCCGTTGTACGAGAGAGTGCGCACAGGGTTGTTTCTGCAAACATGGTTACTTATTGAATCAATGGGGTACTTGCGTTTTACCACATGAATGTCTCCCAAACATTCCTGAGTTACCGTGATTTCAATAATCTTCCATTGTAATGCAAGTTTCGACGAAATAAATAAGATAAAGAACTAATAAAGACTATATTTTGACCCCGAAATGACGATTGGCATCACATTTGATTTGAAAAGTCACATTTTTTATGATATTGAAAAACAGAAATGTTAAAATACTGCGATAAACATAAAATATTTCAATTCACGTTACATTTTTCCTCAAGTTTTAAATTTAAATTTATAAAATTTTTACAATACAATTTTAATATTTTCATTTACTTTGAAATTTTTAACTATTGACTATTGAACAATCTGTTAGAGCTACTATTCAATTTCCAATCACAGTTATTCGCTTTCTTAAAACTTATATGTAGATTTCGTAATCTGTTTTTGTGTCTGGCAGGACATTTTCAAGAGTTTATGCAAAATTATGCCATGGTAACTCAACTAACGAAAGAAAGTAGGTTCTGAGTGAAACTGGGGTGCACATTACCAAGTGGCATTTTTGTAAGTTAAAGGACTACTGAACAGTGGGTCTGTTTTTTACGTATTTACTTCAAAGGTGTTACATATTAGCACCGGATCTATAGAAGTGCGCCTCGTTTTGGTTAAAAGTAATGATCATAATCGGGAATACGTTTGTTTTATTTTGGTGAACAAATTACAATCTCAATGTCATTTGGGTAAATTAGCTAACAAATTTATCTCTCTATTCTGAACTTTGTCAAAGGTATTGGAGAGAGTTGTTGATTCAACAGTTAGAAAGGTCTGGGAGCTAGAGGGTTTGCTTTCTAGTTGCCAGTATAGTCGAGCGCAGATGCTGTTTACGATTTCTTGCATCAAATATTCGAAAATATTAATAATAAACAAATGACGGCCACCATATTCTACGACCTATCTAAAGCTTTCGACTGTGTTTCCCACCCTAATTTTCTTTGTAAACTTGAAAGGTGCGGCTTTGGAGGTAAAGTTAACGATTGGTTTCGTTTAACTGATCGCCGTCAATATGTGAGGTTGAAAGTAGGTAACGACTTCGTTAATTCAAAAGTTAGCGGAGTTGTGTGTGGTGCGCCGCAGGGCTCGGTGCTGGGGCCAACGTTATTTGGCACGTGTTGCTGACCAATCATATGCGGTTCTTTTCGCCGACGATACTTCCCTTACGTGGCATGCCACTAATTATGAGGATATGGAAAATTTAATAAATACTGACTTCTCTAAAATCTGCCAGTGGTGTGGTGCAAATACGATCATCTTAACTAATAAACACTAATAAAACTAAATTATTACTTTATAAACATCAAACTAATATTGACATATTCATTATTAACTCTTTCTTGGCCTCTTCCGAACTTAAATTTTTAGCTGTTGTTGTGAACGCCGACTTGGGGTAGGACAGGTACGTGCAGCAGTTAACTAAGAGATTATCATCTTCTTGCTATACTTTTAGAGTCATAAGGCAGAACCTTGGTGAGTACGTTGCAAGAACAGTATACTTCGCTCTCTTTGAATCACACATGATATACTGCCTTCTTTACTGGGGTTTCACCACTACAACGAACTTTAGAAATTTTTAAATTGCAGAAGCGGGTTGTGCATGTGGTCGATGGAGTTGAGGACAAAGCCCACTGTCGGTCCTTGTTTGCACATTCATTCTCATAATACCCGTACTTGCAATAATACTAATCCTCGAAAGACAGACACACTTCTTCAGTAAACTTCCTCCTTCTATTCATCTAGTATATTCTCGTAATTTAAATGCATTTCGTTATAATTTGAAGGCCGTATTGCTGGAATAAGCATTCTATTCATTTGATGAATTTACTAATTATAAATTTTGAGTCGTTGCCTCGTTATGAACGTGTATTTGTGAAGTTTTACAGTGAACGTGCATTTTTTGTGTATTCTTTTGCATTAGATTTACATTTCAAGATATTTTATTTAATTGAGAGAATCATTTTATATTGTTACTTTTTCTTAATTACTACTATTTTAAATGCTTGGCAATACTATGTTTAATGATAACATAGAATATACAATTAAACGCAGGTTAATTGCTCGTTTGCGAGGATAACATAATAGGCTTGAATTTTGTTAAGAGTAGGGTATATTTTTCTTAAGGCTATTTCTAAGGGAATCAGAAAAATCTGACCTATGCTTCTGGAGCTCGATTTCAAAGAGAAATCGATTGGTAAAATCCGTATTTTTATATCTTCCGTAATATAAGAGATACAAAGCGTTTTCGTAAAATATGTAAGTTCTAAAAGCTCTTGTGACTTTTTAATTTGTGAAAATGCTTGATTTATATAAGAACTTTATTACGGCACTTTTTGACGTAGAATTCAATGCTCTAATTTGTTATTTTTTTAACTCGTTTTTTTTTGAGATATCATCAAGACTTGTGTTTTTTTATATGGAACACCCTATATATTTTTACACTATTCAAAAGCACATAAAATTACCTTTAACATGATATAACACACCTGATATGTTATTTAAAGTTTCAAAATATTAGATTTTTTGTTTGCAATTTAACAGTATTTCAAGATGGCTCTGGCTGTAACTAAGTAATGCGCGTATTTGTTTTTTTTATTTGATTATTTTTTGCAAATAAAGCAAATAAAAGATTTCTACAAACCAGAAAAAAGTGATTTTAATATTAAACGTTGGAAATAACAAGTCCAACAAACTAAGGAAACCATTAATAGCATTACAAATACTATAGTTATAAGGAATTAATGCTGCATATCTGTAGCACCTGTAAGGTTATCTATAAATCTGTAGGCATCCTTAATACATGTTTGCAGTTTTGCAGGTGGTTTATTTTGTAGTGTATTCAATTTTTTTTTTAATTTATCTTGGCTAAAATTAAAATCAGTTAGTTTCTAAAATTCTTTATAGACATATTTGAACGAAATATTTACAGAATATACTCCTATATACAAAAAAATACGTAAGCATTATGAATTACAGTAAGTGTTCGAATTGTCCGCCGTTCTGTTGTAAACATAATCGACATAAGATTTTTAGTTTTTCCCCAAAGGAAAAAATCTAATGGGGTTAGATCTGGTGACCTTGCCGGCCAATGCATGGGTCCCTGATTTCCAATTGGTACCGAATTGTTGGTTTAAAAACTAATTGATCTGCGAAGCATTGTGAGGGGGTGCTCCGTCATGCTGGAAATAAACGAATTCCAATTGGTTTAAAGGTATTTCATCTATGAGAGGTACAATGAATTGTTGTAAAATATGCAAATAGCTTTTTCAATTTTCACGCGACCAAGTATAAGAATTATATCTGTCAAAAATTCCGGCACTGCTTACGTTACATTTATCCGTCCATACACAGTTTAGAGCAAAATTATGATTTTCTTCACATTTTCTCAAAAACCATCGATAAAATTTCATACGACGCTCCAAATCCGCGGCAAAAAGGTAATGCACTTTCCTTGTCCGATAGGGTTTCATTTTATATATATATAATGGTGAAAAACACCCCATTATGGGGTTGCACCGCTCCCTTATGGAAGCTTTCTAGATCCATTTTTTGCGGTGGATCAGTCCTCATCTCCAATTTTATCTGTGATCTCCCTCCATATCTTCCTGAGTCCAGCTTTCTCCTTCCATTTATTTACTCCTGCTTTTCTAAGGTCATCTTCCACTTCCTGTAGCCATCTTGTTCTAGGTCGCCCTCGTCCTCTTTTACCCGATGGTTGCCAAAGTAACACCGTTCGTAACACCGAAGATGGTCCAGTTCTCCATATATGCCCTAGCCACCTCACCCTTTTCTTCTTTATTTCTCTAACCACATCCTCCCCATCTAAGTCCTTCAATATTTCGCTGTTCATCCTCCCTATATATTCCTTCTTCAACTTTAATCGGTCCTAGCATTGATCTTATCATTCGTCTTTCCGCTATTCTGAGAGCCTCTTCATCTTTTTTTGTGAGGGTCATTGTTTCGGCAGCATAAGTTATTATCGGCTTTATCATTGTCTTGTATATGATTAGTTTTGTATTTTTGGAGACTATCTTACTTTTTAAAATATTTTTATTTGCATGAAATGCTCTATTTGCAGCCATAATTTTTTCATCAATTTCAGTTTTTCTTTCCCCACTCTTTTCCATCATAACGCCTAGATATTTAAATTTACTTGTCTGTTCAAATTCATGTACTCCTATTTTGATTTTTTTCTTCTTTATGCTTTTACCGATGATCATTATTTTTGTTTTAGCCTCATTTATTTTTAATCCCAATTTTTTCCCCTCTATTACGATATCTTGCAGCATTTTTTCCATAATTTTTCTCTGCTTAGTTATTAGTACCACGTCGTTCGCATATGCAACCAATTGCCCTCCTCCTGTTCTAATACTGTTCTTATTGATCCTTCTTCTAATATATTCCAGTGCTAAGTTAAAAAGCGTTGCTGACAGTGAATCTCCTTGCCTTACTCCTTTGTTGGTACTAAACTCTTCCGTTTCTCCTTTCTGAGTTATTACACTGGCTTTTGATTCCATCATTGTCATCTTGATCAACCTTCTAAGCTTAACGTCTATCCCTAATTGTTTCAATGCTGACATAAGTTGGCTTCTATTTAGCGAATCAAAGGCCTGTTGGAAGTCTATAAAAAGCATTTCTAATTCCATATTATATTCATGGGCTTTTTCTATTATTTGCTTTACTGTATGTATAGCATCCACCGTTGATCTTCTTTGCATAAATCCGCATTGATACGATCCTATTACAGTTTCCGCTTTTTCAGCTAGCCGACTCTATATAATTGCTGATACGATTTTATACGCGACATTTAATAATGTAATGCCTTTGTAGTTACTACAATTTTGTTGGTCGCCCTTTTTATGTATTGTTAGGATTTGTCCTTTCCTCCATTCCTCCGGCATCCTGTCTTCTTTCCATATCCTTATCACTTACTGATATATTTCCTCTCTTATTTGGTGTCCTCCGTATTTTATTAATTCTATATTCACCCCGTCTTCTCCTGGTGATTTACCATTTCTAGCTTTGTTGATGATCCGTGTGACGTCTTCCCTTGTTGGTTCTTCCACTTGACTCCTTTCGTTTCCTTCATCGATAATTTCCTCTTCCTGGCGATTATTCTCATTAAGTAATTCCTTAAAATGATCTACCCATATTCTCTTATACTGTTTTTCCTCTTCTATAATTCTTCCATCTTTATCTTTTACACCGGTAACTTTTCCTTTATATTTTTTATTTTGTTCATTTATCTTCTTGAAAAAACTTTTAGTGTTTCTACTGATTCTTTCTATTTCTATCTCATTTATATTATTATTTATCCATTTCCTTTTACGCTCTCTTATATATTTATTCATTCATTTCTAATTCTTTTATATTCCTACAAATCTTCTGGTTTACTTGATCTGAGCCATTTTATCCTTGCTTGGGACTTTTAATTTATCTTCATGCGGCACTTCTGGTCATACCATCCTTTTCTATTAGTTCTTCGTTCTCTTCCTATAGTTTCTTCTGCTGCTTTTTCGATACATTTTTTAATGCCAATCCACTCATTATCCACATTGTTCTTATCCTTCTCTCGTTCGTGCAGTAGCTTTTCTAATTTTAATTCATAATTCTCTCTCTCTTCCTCGTTTCCAAGTTTGTTTATGTCCCATTTTAAATTTGTTTCTCTTTTTGTTGTTGTCTTTTTTATTTTTTGCTTTATTGTTGCACCTATCATAAAAATGGTCTGAATCTACGCTAGCTCCTCTATAGGATCTTACATCTGTTACCGATGATTGCCTTCTTCTGTTAATTAACACATGATCTATTTGTGTGCTATGTCTCTTGTCTGGCGTTGTCCAAGTTATTTTATGCTCTTTGGGATGTTTGAATTTAGTACTACTTATGATCATATCGCTTCTTGCCGCTAAGTCACAAAATCTGCGCCCATTATCATTTGTTCTTTCGTGTATGGTATATTTTCCCGCTACCGACGCCATATAGTCCTCTTTTCCGATTTGCGCATTAAAATCCCCTAATACTAATATCGTGTCTTCCCTAGGAATCTTTTCAATTTCTTCTTCTATTTTACAATACATCCTTTCTTTTTCATTTTATTCGAATTTTCGGTTGGGCAATATACATTTAAAAGAGAGGTTTCATTTTATACTTTTTTAAAATGCGCCTTGTCGATGTTCTTGCTAAACCTGTTGTTTGTGCCATCTTGTGAGTGGAATGTGTTGGGTTATTTACAGTTTTTCCTAAAGCAGCAGTTTCCTCTTATTCTTTCTCTTTATTTTGAGCCACATAATTTTTAGGTCTCGGTTTTTGAAAGGATCCAAAATTTATTAAATTTTTTCTTTAACCTTGTAAAAATGTCTCGGAATGGTCGTTGTCTTTCAGGATATCGTTCATAGTAAATATTACATGCAGCTTTCGCATTTTCACCTGCTTCTATGAAACACTTTAACATGTCGTACTTTTCATAGCTTTCGTACATATTTTAATTCTTAAATAATAAAAACACCAGTAACATTCATTCAAACTGGCATTTCAAAATATTTTGACAATATAAAGCCATCTTGAAATACTGTTAAATTGTAAATAAAAAATCAAATATTTTCAAAACCCTTTAAATAAAATATCAAGGGTGTTATATCAAGTTAAAGGTAATTTTATGTGCTTTTGAATAGTGTAAAAATATATAAGGTGTTCCATATAAAAGAAGCACCAGTCTTGATTATATCTAAAAAAAAACGAGCTAAAAAAATGACAAATTAGAGCATTGAATTTTACGTCAAAAAGTGCCCTAATAAAGTTCTTATACAGTGACCAGCATAAATATTGCAACATATGGGAATTTTTTTATTGTTAAAATATACTAAAACTTTTTTGGGGGGATAGGTTGTGCATGTCTAGAAACCCCAAAAATTATTTTGACACACGTCACGTGACCACTAGTATGGCGGTAAATTTAAAAATATGCCGTGAATCTACAAAAAGTGAGGTTAGATAACATGATATCGAAAAAAGTTATTTGAAAAAGTTGCTTAGAATTCAATTTTGAGGCGGTATGCAAATTTTTGTAAACATGTTTTAAAAAAAAAAAAAAATCACCCAAATATTGTTTCATTGAATTACATATTTCCTTTTTTTTCGCTCTTAGGAGCTCAACTGCAGTACTACTTCCAAATTTGGTTGATACTCAAACTGTTTTGTCAATTTTTGAATAATTAAGATAGCCAAAACTGAAAATTACGTTTTCAGTGTGACAATTGTTGTTGCAAGGGACTGTATCTACTAGTAATAAATAAAATTTTACAAACATTTTCTCTCTAAACGACTTAGCAGACATTACTTTTATTGAAAATTATTATATTTCTTGTTTGTTTTCGGTATTAAAATGGAAACTTTTAGTCAAAAACTGATACTACTACATGCACGCACCGAAGGTTTTAAAGTAGATTTTGACATTGGAGAACAACGAATAATAAACAATAGGTAAAATAATAATGGTAGTAAGTAATTGCTTATTTGCCAAAAAATTAAAATAGTTTACTACATTATTTTGTTGTTTCTAATTTCAAAGCCTACCTTACTTATAAGAAAAAGAAGGATATGTGTGTCTAACAAGTAGGCATGCATTTTTAGAGTTTCATTTCTTAGTTGTTCATTACTATTAGTTATTGTTTAAATGTTTTTGCTTATTAAGTATTCCTATCATTAGCTAAAAATACTGGTTATTTATTTCTACTGAGTTTTGTAATTTCGAAACCTACATAAATACCTTCGGTGCGTGCAATAACATTGTGAGGGCTTAGATGTTTAGTGTTATGAGTTTTGGATTAACGATTTCACTTACCGCCTCAGAATTGAATTCTAAGCAACTTTTTCAAATAACTTTTTTGGATATCATGTCTTCTAACCCCACTTTTTGCAGATTCACGGCATATTTTTTAAATTTACCGCCATGCTAGTGGTCACGTGACATGTGTCAAAATAAATTTTGGGGTTTCTAGACATGCACGACCTATTCCCCCAAAAAAGTTTTAGTATATTTTAATTATAAAAAAATTTCTCATATGTTGCAATATTTATGCCGGTCACTGTATAAACCAAGCACTTTCACAAATTAAAAAGTTACAAAGGCTTTTAAAAATTGCATATTTTACGAAAACGCTCTGTATCTCTTACATTACGGAAGATATAAAAATACGGATTTCACCAATGGATTTCTTTTTAAAATCGAGCTCCAGAAGCATAGGTCAGATTTCATCTAATTCCTTTAGAAACATAAATTTCCTATTAAAAGTATCGAATTTGGCCTACTCTGTACAGTCGCTATTCATAGATATATGCTGCGGTGGTTCAAAGAGCGGCACTCTATATAAGGGCTTCCTCGGTGCTGAATCTCTCCTGCTCGTTAAGCGGCCAACTCCCACACGCGCGTAAGTGGAAAATTGCGGAAAAGCGGCCTTCTCACCGATCTTCCTTTTGCTCTTCCCGATTCTATTCATAATAAACGACGCGTGAGGGCGCAGTAGCGCCGTACCACCTCGTCGTAATTAGCTTATAATTTAGAGAAAAGGAAATTTTCATTAAGCTAACTGATACGAATTGACGGTTTCGGGGCTGGCTGGAATAAAGACGTCGTGATTAACTCGTTTGCAATCACGTTACAGGGAATTTTGAAGCAGTTATACCTACGGCGGAAAATCCACTTACCGTACTTCAAAGGGGTTGTGATGAATTATGAAGCCTTTCTGGTTATGAATAACTAAATACCTCAAGAAGTGAATAATTAATATTTTTTTCGGATAAGGGTATTAGGAAAAAGTGGAGATGCGAATAAATGTGGTAACAAAAAGAAATAATTTATTTGAAGTCGATATTAGTTGATCCTTAACGTGGGAGCTTCAAAGGATGTAAAATCTTAATTTTAACATGAATTTTTGTGTTATTAATAAATATAAGTAGGCGCAATCTTTACCAGAGCCAAGGTTGGTCAATAGCTTCGTTGTTATCTTACCAATTTCTCCGTCACCTTCCCTATTATCCAGTTATCAGCGGTAACACTCTGTAAACTAATTAATTACAAATAGTAGATAATTTGGATAATTTAGGTATTTATAAAATATCTTGTAAAGATTGTGATCATATATATATATATTGGCCAAACTAAAAGATCAATTAGAACGCGTTACAAGGAGCATTTGGCTCATCTTAAATTTAGAAGGTTTGACAAATCTAGTGTAGTCCTACATATGCTTGAAGAAAACCATAAAGTTAACAATGTAAAGTTAGTTAAGAACGTATACAACTATGTGCAATTAAATTGTTATGAGGGTATGGAAATATATAAAAACAAACATATTTTAATGAATTCAGATTTAGGACCCTTAAATTCTTGTCTTTATAGTTTATTAAGGAGAAGTAGTAGATCAGATGGAGTTAGGATTAGTGACTAGTTAAGCATGACGACAGTCAGCCATAACCGTGATCTTTGTACCATGAGCTTTTTAGTTTTAGTGTAGTTATTCAGTTCAGCGTTTCTGCTGGTGATGATAGCTTTGCTATTGACACGTACGTCCAGTTTAGTGCAGTTTGTGGTGAGTGGTCTAGGAGAAGTTTGCAACTGAAATGTTCGTACTCTGACTAAATAATTTCCCTATCATTGTTAATAACAAAAATATTATATTAGTAGCCTTGCTATGATTAGTTCACATAATCGTAAGTCAGCCATTATTGCGTCCATGGAACGACTTTAGTTACCTTCCAGCATTTGCCATGGGGTAAGACAAGCCCATGATGAAAATCTCAGTCTGGGAGCAGGATTTGGGAAGAAGTACCAGACCTTGCTGCTGATAGCCGGCAAATATTATATTTCTGAATTTTGAAGAGGCAATCTTCATCTGTTATAATTCACATGTCCCGTATAAATTTTCACTCGCACCTAATATAACGTACTGCCTGATTTATTGCAGCTAATTCTGCATGAAAACTATTGCAATGATCCCCTAATTTGAATTTTTGATTATACAGTTTGATTCCACTATTGTAAACACAAAAGCCTCTGTTACTACCGATGATGATAGCTTTGCTATCGAAACGTTCGTCCAATGTAGTGGAATTTGTGAGATGTTTTAAAGTGTCTAGTAATACATCTGAAACTTCAAATATATTGTTGTGATTTCTTAAATTCCGTCTTACAATGCGTAAATAATGTCAAACAATTTCAGCAAGCGAGAAGAGCTGAAAAAACGTACTTATTATCATTTTCTCCAAGAAATGCATCACTTATTAAATTAACTTGGCGATTATTCATTTTTCTCTTAATTTTTTTTTAGATAGTATTTATTATTATCTACTAAGTCCCGTTTGTAAGTCATAGGCTTAAGAAACGTTATTAAAAATTACGATATATCGGAAAAGTTATGATGGTTTAGAATTGGATTGTTCAGCATTATAATGATGTCCAGCAAGAAGGAGCAAGGTGCTATCAGTAATAAGTATTATTTTATTCATTAATATTCTTTTTATAAGTGCTTTTTATTTAATTATATACCTTTAAATGTAAGAAACAATATCTTAAAATAATTATAAATAGATGAAATGAAAATAACTGCTATCATAAAAACAATAAAATAATCATCAAAAACAAAATGTGGATTTCCAAATTTATAGTTGCAATTTCAAACTGTAGTTTCTTTTTTTGAATTCTTAGACGATTTTCACCAAAAGATTGTGCAGTTCTATGTAATTCCTGTGCTTTTTTTTACACATCTTTTATTTGATTTCAATAATTGTTGTGTTAATACTGACAATCGTTTTGCTGTTAGTCTTGGCTGATACTCTACTCTTTAATTTGAAATTACGACTTTCTTTACTTCTATTAATTATTGTTTCGGACATCTAACATGGACATATCAACATTATTATAGCTCAATGTCGCAATGTTATATTTTTCACGTTTTGTTTTTTTTTAAAATGCTGCAAATAAAATTTGAATAAACATTAGTGATAATAAAATTTTTAGTTTCCTATATATACCTACAATATTTAAGAATATTCATTACTTATCTCATTTTTCAATAAATAATACCATAAATTTTCGGTAACTACAGAAACATGCCAAATAACTATAACAGCTAATTGACATCATTGCTGTGGATAACCTAAGTTCTCTGTCAAAGCGCATCGGATAACAAAACAAATAGATATTTCTAGAGTTGCATTTATTTCCGATCCGGAATAATTTCATTTGTAACCACTCGGAACATTAAAGTTGCTCATAAAAATCATAATGCTTTGATTTTTATGAGCAACTGTGATGTTATATAGAACTAAAATAGTATTTATTCTTTCTGATAATGTATTAACGTACGATAAGGCAAAATGATTTGTTGCAACAGGATTTTCTTTAGATTGGAAATTTTTATGTGAGTTAATATTAAATTTACTTAATCTTTGTTTATAATTTTTTTGTATAAGAAGTTCAGGATAATTATTTAATCTAAGAATTTCTTTTATATTTAGAAGCACTTTGGGTCTATATATTGGAGTTGTTAACTGAATAGCTCTGACAAAAAGAGAGATTATAACACTCTTTTTAATGGAAATACATATGTTGACGAAAGTTACAATTTAAATACCCATTAGAAGCTGTGGGTTTATGATATATGTATTTTGTTTATACAATTTTGTTATCATTATATATTAAAGTGAGATTTGAAAAGTTTATTTGATAGTTATTTTCTTTTTCAACAGTAAAATTTGAATTTTGATGGTAATCGTTGAAAGTTTTTACAGTGTATCCAATTTTGTCTTTTGGAATACAGATGATATAATCGTCAATGTACCTCTTGTGAAAAATGGATTTGAAATTTAATTTAGATGTAGTTTCTGTTTCTAATTCTTTTAAAACAAGCTCTGCAATTACGGTGGAAATTGGTGCACCTTGAGAAAAGGGCGTAAAATTTTTGAATTCGTGCCAGTGGTTTTAAATTGATTGAAAAGCTAAATCTAAGTGAAAGAAGTACTGGCTGTACAACGTTAGGGTCACAGGTAAATTAGTGGGTATGGCAGCCGAAGTTTGAATCAATACTCAAGTTTTCAATTCTCAGCTTTCGTAATTAGTTTATTGCTTCCTCAGAGAATCAACTATAAAGAGATTATAACCAATTAATGTGTAAAGATTATAAGATAAGTGAAAAAGAACTTACAGTTATTTGAGTGACGTCGGAGATAAATAACATAAACATTATGAACAATACAACATGTTATAAGTCGAAAATTTAAAATTATTTAATTATAGGTTTAAAATTAAAATAATAAACACAAAATGCAGGAGGAAGTCATGACAGCGTGCACACGACACCAAACGTGAAATCCAGGAGAGGTTATGAGGTGCAGTTGGCAACCACAAAAGGTACTAAGTACGGAAGGTCAGTGAAATACAGGGTATATACCATGTACAGGATGATCGGACGTTAGGATATAGATTAATATTATTTATTATGTAATGTTCTATCAATTTCAAATAAATATGAGTAAATTATTAGTAGCACTACGGAAATTAATGCTATTTTTATTAATATTGATACAATACATCTCCAAAAAGAGTCTCTTCCAATAGGAGTGTTCGGTAGTTAACACTGACACCCCACCAAAGTTGAAAAGATGTCCTGTGTCACCATAATGATCCACTAAGGCTGACTTACTGTCAGTGTTAGAAAAATTCTTACAATCGTTCACATGTTGTCTAAGTCTATTTTTGAGGTATTGTGAGGTCTGTCCAATATAAATCGACTCACATTAAGAGCAACGAATTGAATAGACGACATCAGACCTCAATAAAAGGGGTATGGGGTTTTTACATTTACAAAACAGTTTACTCAACGAGTGTAAGTTGTACTTGGCATGGATAACCGGTAGATTTTTGAAACAGTCAGCAATCTTGGAGGTTACTGCGGGAATAAAAGGGAATCTGTAATATCTCTCTTCAGGAAGAGGTTGGTTTCCTATCTGGTTATTAGCAGTATCTGTAACTCTGACAGTGTTATACAGAATGCCACGTACCACGTTGTTAACGAAGGTAGTATATATTTTTTCTCTCAAATTAGCAGTGTGAAACTGAGGGTGTGCTATATTCAACACCCGATTTTTTATAAGCTTTAAGAGTGTTTTACTTCTGATTGAGGGGATGATTAGAATAAAAGTTGACGTATCTCCCAGAAAATGTTGGTTTGGTATACCAATCCAATACAACAATTTGATCATATTGTATATATTATTCTTATATAGTTCATATAGTTAATTCCACACATATACCAGCTAATAAGAATAAAATGCAAAATACATTTCCCGATCCAAATGATAATCATCTATATTCCTCTAGTCTGTTAAGTGCATTTCGGTGAACACACGTATAGAGTACCAGGTTATTCAAGTAAAAACGTTTAAAGTTGAATAAGTAAATTATTTATCGTTAACGACTAATAATAATTGCGGTATGTATGTAATTAGCATGAATTAGTTAATTCAGCAGAAAAATACTAACTGAAGTAGCTTAGTAAGTCAATGAATAAGATAAATCACAATAAATTATTCGTGTTGTTACATGGAATTCTAAAAAAAGAAAAACAGCGAGACCATATGTTTGGGAAAAACAACTGCGTAACAACATTATGTACGAGCTATTACCGATTAATATTACAGTGCAATGATTGTAGCGTAATAATTAATTAACGACTGTCTAGAATAACCATAACGTTGTTATCCTAGAAAATCTTTAGCTCTGAAAATTTATCTATTCTATTAAAGAATCGGTTCTCATAAATATATATGTAATTTATCATGACGTTTTCATAGAAGAAAGGTCTAATAAAAAAAAATATATACTAAATATTTAATGCCTAGATTTGCTCATCGCAGAAACCTTTGGTACATTTGCACGTTTGTATCTTTCACAGCGATAAATCAATTAGGTACATCACCATGGACGATTATCATCAGAAAAAGTGTTGACATCCAACGCTACTCATTTCGTCACAATTCATTCGCCAGCCTTTATGTCGATTTGTCCAAACAAAATAAGAATGAATGATATATAAAACTAGGGCCGTAATGCGTATAACACACCACAGCATATTAGTGTGGACATCATCAATCATTTCTTGTCCTTAATGTTGTTATCTAATAATATTCCTATAAACATTTTGACGAGATCTGTCTTCGTCTTGTCTTACCGGAACAAATTGCGACAAAAACTTCGTATAAGAATAGAAGCGGGAATTGGTTTCATCATTATTACAAAACGGAATCGTAGATGTCGCTTGGAGCGTATGTGACATTTTAAGTGGACATTTATTTCTTTTGTATATTGTTGGATAAAACTAAAATGAAATGTTTACTAGTGGCGATGGAGTGCTATACCATCCAGGAGTACATCGACCATATGCGGCGCACGACACCGTAGTTCCGTCTCTCTTTGTCATTTTTTTTTTTAATTGTTTGTGGTTCTTGTACATTCTTGTCTGTGTTCCTGTCATTTACAATTATATATACATATATCTGTTCGATAAATATTGTAGTTTACATAAAAATACATGTCAAAATACAAAGAATACTTAGATTAATGGTAAAATAATAACGAAAAAGTCAAGAAAAAGATTTTAATTAATAAAAACGGGTACAAATCACTTTGCAAATGCTTGCGAAATGAGACTGAACATTTGAAGTTGACAGCTAATATTGATTTTATAACCAATTCTCAAAATAAAGCTCGAGCAACATGGCAACACGTGAAACAAACTGCCGGTGAAACATCAATAAGAAATAATTCAGATGTTTTTAATAAAATTCAAGCGCATGCAAAAATATAAGAAAAACTGAAGTCTATAAACTCATATCTCACAGAAAATTATGTGAAAATTGTACAGAACTTATCTCTGTAAGTTAATCAAGTAAGAAAATCGAAAACATTGTTTCTAAAGCCTACAACGCCTCACGAGGGATACAGGGCCATACATAATCTCAAGCATACGAAGTTACTGATCATGATGAAATTCTAATTGCAGTGATTAAGTCATGCACACATCATATTGCTTATCTATTAGTGTACTAGTTAACCTCTCTTTTGAGACGGGAACATTTCCAAGTGATCTTAAAAAATCCACCATCAAACTTATACATACACAAAGAGGTGCGAAATCTAACATCGATAACTACCGTCCCGCAGCAATTTTGTCTAATATATTTAAAATATTAGAGAGTTATACATGACCGCATATACTCTTTTATTGAAAATTGCATTCTCATCTCTTCTGCTCAGGTGATATGTTAAGGGAAGAAACACTAATAGAGCTCTATATCTGACACTATCCGATAAAATTATGGGCATTAACCAGGATGAAACTACGCTTGGCATATTCATGGACTTTACAAAGGCCTTTGATAGCATCTGTTGGAACAAATTGCTTCAAAAATATAGAATTCCTGAGGATAAGAAGGAATGCATTGTATTTGATTGCATCTTACCTGCATGATCGGCAGCAAACAGTCGAAAGCGTTGATTAGGATACTGGGCAAATATTTTAATTTAACTGGTTGGTGAGGTGATTATGTATCAATGAATGGATACATAATCAATCCAGAGAGTGATGGCAAAAATCACCGAGACAAAGACAGGCAAAAGAGTTCCTAAAGGAGAAGGCGTCTGAATTCACGACAAATCTACTGAATAAAAACAGGAAGACTGTAAAACTGATCGTAGGTCTGCTGACTGGTCACTGTAGACTGAATAGACATATGTACAACATAAGCCTGGCAGATGAAGCAACCTGCAGATACTGTCAAGAGGAGGAAGAAACACCAGTTGATGTGCTGTGCCAATGTGAAGGCTTGGCGAGGACAAGGTTTCTAGTATTGGGAGAGGAGAACCCCACAGCTAGTAGCTAAATAAAGAAGCCGCTCTCAAAGATGATAGGCCTAATTAAGAGGGCAAAATTAGAGAGCGTCCTCTAGGAAAAAAAGGGATCACAATAGACCTGAAACGGTCGCGGTGAAACAGGTCCATAGGTCACCCCAATCCTAATCTAATCTAATCTAATGTGGCGAGGAAGCAGGGGGTTCCCAAGGCTCTATATTGGGACCTCTGCTATTCTTGTTGTATGTGGACGATCTCTCTAAAATATCTCAATGTATTTGTAGTAAGAGCTAAAAAGACTTTGAAAATGAAGTAACTGTTACACTAAATAATATGGCGTTAACAATAAAACGTACATAACAAATCTTAGTTGCTTTAGATGAGATCCCTATAAAATTACTTACAATAATTATATACTTACCACCAGTAACAGCACCAGATTCCTTCGGATTACAGTTGACGGCCAACTTAACTGGAAAAAGGACATTGAATCTCTGACGTCGAGTCCTTTAGTTACTCTGTAACTGAAACACTGTCTCCTGGTACTCTAAACACAGTCACTATTCGGTCTCATTGAAAAGTCCGATTCTGTGTAAACACTTTCTGAATTTACAGTGACCTGGAAAAGTAGAGGCACCTTAATATGTTTACGGTCAAGTTTTAGCAGTTTTCTGGTTCTGGCATGATAGTGAGATACCGCCCTTCGCATTACCAAGCCAGAACAGTTGTTTCAGTATTGAAGCACTTCGATGCCCAGAATTACTGCCTGTTAGCCACACAGTGCTATCAAGGCAGTTCTATTCCCTAAAATTGCTCTACAGCACCCTTTCTCGCAAGAGGGTTTGCTTCCTCATTTCGGAGAGTGAATGAATGCCTAGGTACCCCAGATTAGAGACAGATTATGAACCATCTCCAATGTATTTAGAATACGTTTACAGCTCCAAATCAGTTTTGAGTTGCATTTACGTGCCTTCAGTGCTTTCAGCACCATCTGATGTCACGATCTTTGATGAATTGTGTATATAGTTTTTATCAAAAATCTCCCTAGCATGCATCACAATGACATAGATTTTTGTTTGAAAGGTCGTTGTGTATTTTTCAAGGTTGTAAAATCTTCTGACTCTAGGACTGTCATAAAATATTCCTGCGTCTACACCCTGCTCGGTTTTCAAACCATTCGTAAACCAGCCTCGATGCAACGATAAATAGTGGAAGACTATTTATCGTTGCATCTCCATTCCTCTATATTGGAAAAGAAGGTAGTGATATTGGTCGAGTACACGTCATGTTCGAACACATTCTTAGCATGTCGTCAAAGATAACTGATTTCAGCAACTTGTTTGTCACATAGACATGGGGGGGAGAGGCATTTCTCGCGTGACTGGAATACTCGCGATTCTTTGAATGGAGTAGTTTTTTATGCTTGGCTTGTTGTGCTTCCATTAAATCCATACGTCAGGTTGACGTACTACCATGCATTATGAAACCTTTCTCAAACTCCGGATTCCACACACTAAGTCTTTTTAAATTACTTAGCTGACGCCCACTGTCATTAAAACGTGATTAGTTTTGAGAATAGACCAGATATTTGAGCATTTGGTATTTAAAATGGAAGAGCTTCTATTGGAGTAGACAGTATTTTGTGGATACCAATTAGGCACAGTACGGTGGCACTTTCTATATTGATATTTAAAAGAACCTATTGATTATCATATTTGGACTCAACATTGCATACTCTCTGTATCATTGGATATAAAAGCCATTAAATTTCTATTTAATGGCTTTATGTCTTTTATTTATTTCTAGTATTTAGGTATCACACATTATCCAACATTTATTAGTATAAACTGTATTATGTATCTGTGCTTACAGCATGCATAGAATGACACCATTAGTGTTACTCCAATGGAGAATTTTTAACTAATATAATATATAAATTAAATAAATAGATATAGCAAAGTAATCTACATTCACTAGATGATACACCTAATCTTCTAGTTTTAAGGGTTCTATTTGTGTAGCCAAATCAGTCAGAAAGAATAGTAAATATGTCTAAATAAATTTGTAAAACACCTATCTGAAATAGCTTAGAATTATAATAAATATAAAATATCTAAAAAAGTGCTTATTTGACTATTCTTGTAGACAAGTCAAACAACAACAATTGTAAATAGATACTTTAACAATTCTAATTGTTTAGCTAATTTTTGATTAAATAAATTAGGTATTACATGTAATCTTTGTTGAGTTTAACTACATTATTTTTCTCTGTGCAGAGAAAGAAGTTGGGATACCATTATTAACAGTTACTAAATTGTCTGGAGATGCTGAAACTTTAGCCATTCGAACCAACAATTTTTCGAATATATTAAGAGATTATCTCCTCCTGCGAATTGCTAATCATTGATCTGACTCAAACGTTACTTTAACAATAAATCTCTGGGATTTCAAATTAACACCACATACTCCGAGTTCCAAGAAGTAAACTCAATTCTAAATTGTCTATGGGCGATTCGCGATGAACACGCAAACCTATTTAGCTATCAAAACGCAATCAATCGATGATGAAAATGTCGATATACGAATTCTGGAAAACGTGATTACCCAGAAGAACTGTATACGTACGAGCGTTGAGAATCGTTCGATCAGCTTCCGCGTTTTATTTTATTTCACACGAACTTTCTAATTCGTTCCGTGTAGCATCTATTCAAGCGACTCGCACGTATGACTAGAGGTGATATAAAATTATAGCAATTTAATATCAATCGGCTATTTGGAATCCTTTCTAAAATAAGAGCTGACCAAATGGTGAGCATATCACTTCGGGCAGTAATTGTAGCTGGAAACTCATTTTTATGTCTTGCTTTTTTTTATATAGCAACACATAGAATGAATTATAGGTATGTAATTCAGGATCTAGAATAAGTGGTGAGCAAGAATTGTGATACTATACAATTGCACGGATGGCTAGTTATTATGGTGATGTTACATTGAATTGTTTTACGTCACACCCCTTTTACAATTTATGATACCATTCTTAGTCATGCAAAATACAATACCTCTTTAGAGGAAAACGTGATTTATTGTATTTGTATTCGTCATAGGTTATAATGACCTATACAACATTTTTTTTCGTGAAAATATTGAGAAAATAGAATAGCATAGGTGATTTTAGCAAAAATTAAAGCGAGGTTTTTACTTTAAATAACTGAAGAAGCATTTTACCAAAGTAAAAGACAAGAAGTCATAAGTTTGTATTTTTTTGGAAAACTACTACTCTTTATTCACTTGCATAAGTAAATTTATAGAATATGCGATGCTAAATAGATTAAATAGATTTTTACATAAACACAATATTATATCCGATAATCAACATGGCTTCAGGCAGGGGCGATCCACAGTTACTGCAATCTTGGATATATAGGGATTTTCAAAAGTAAGTGGTATTTTAAAATCTCGAAATTTTTATCAACCCTTGAGTTCTGAGCTGGTATAGCTGCTATGTTTTGTGTGATGGCGTCCTTCAATTCATCGTTGGTATTAGGTTTTGTTAAAAACACTTCCTTTCTTTTAGGTATCCCCATAATCAAAAATCGGTTGGATTAATATCTGGTGATGTGGGGGGCCAAGTTTTAGGAAATTGTCTGCTGATAACACGGTCGCCAAAAGTGTTCCTTGAAAACTGTTTTATTGGATTGAAAATATGCGGAGGTGCACCATCCTGCATAAATATCATGTTTTCAATGTTGTGTTCTTGCAACAACGGCATTGCATAATCACGAAGCATATTCAAATAAAGCTAGCCAGTTACCATAACTGGGCTTGTTCTTCTATTCTCAATCTGTTCAAAAAAATACGGGCCTATGATAAAACGTGATGTAAAGCCTCAGCAGATGGTCACTCTTAAATCGTGAAGTCCTTGTTGAATATTCACTTGTGGATTATTTATTGAACAAATTCGACAATTGTGCGTGTTCACACCACCATTAAGTTCAAAGTGTGCTTCATGAATCCAAAAAAGCCACTGTGGATTTTCTTGAATTTCCGCTATTGTTTGTAAGACGAAATTATTTCTTTTGATTCTATCAGCTTGCTTGACAGGGTTCAAATAGAACCAGCATCTTATATGAATAAATTTTAAGTTGCCTTCTAAAAATTCGCCATACATTGTCTTACTTAATTCCAAACGTCCAGCTATTTTATTGACACTGGGTGTTCCATATTCGTTTTCATGTGCTAAGTCTTGGGTTTCTTGTAAAACTTCTGCAACTACAATATCAGTGATGACAGAAGATCTCCCTGATTTCTTTCTATCCAGCACAGAACCAGTTGCCTCAAATTTTGCTACGAGTTTTTGAAAAGCACGGGCCAGCTCTTAAACCATTTAATGTACGAAATCGTCTTAAGCCTGCCATAAAACTCCGTCTATATTCATAATAGCATTGAACGAGTCCAATGCGAGTTTGCAGGGACAAAACTATTCCTTTCAACAAATAAATCCCCTTCCAATACGAAAAAAAAAAAACGGTGTAATATGACACATACGACGTTATAACACGTACTTGTTTGTAAACGAGTTTGTTGCTATGACGACCAAAAGATGACAAATAAAGCCCATTATTCATGTAACCCGGTACTAGTATTATTTTTACAATATTACAAATATTAACATATTAATTACACTGCGTGACACGATTTTCGTACCTGAAAAACTGATTACTATTATGGTTTTCAATTAGTTACAATATGTAAGCAGTGGATGTTTTTTGTTTCTATCACGTCTTGTTTTTGAAGTATACACTGATGGCATTAGATAGGCTATGCCGATTCTGGCACAAAATCTTGGGATTTTCAATGGGGGTAGAGTTCACATTTTATCCCCTCATAGATACAATATGCATATTTACATGTCACTTCGTGCTCGTAGCGACAGATTGAAATATTCTACGCATATATCATACCGGTGTTCAGCCTAAGATGCAACGGTCCATAGCCGATTTATTATTGCTTTTTTGGAAAAGTGTTTCAAATAAATGTTGGCTGGAATCATATTCTACACATTTTAAAATTAGTTTCAGTAATGGTAGACTTCCGGTTGTACCGGAAGTAGATACTTTATTATTTTAAATGGAACAGTCTATATAATACTGTATTTTTGGATTCCTTGTTAAATTTAAATAACAATATATTCGGCATACCTTGGGGCTAAGTTGTACCGTTTCCGAATTACATGACGTTTTCTCGAAAATAATGACATTTGCAATGTCTGCGGTGTTTGCAAATATCTCTGGAAATACGAAAGTTAGAAAGAAGCGGTTTTCAGTTTTCGCTTAATTATGAAGCAGCACACGTCTTTTATTTTAAAATTGTTGCGTTTACATTACAGAATTATTAAATAGGGCTCTGTAATTTTCGAACTCTAAAATCATGGATAACTTGATTTTTTTTTAAATTGAATGGTATAGCAATTTTTACACAAATGGATGTAAAATTTGATTTTCTTTCGATTTTATACGAGTGTCATTCGCGATTTTTCAGTTTTTCATGATAGATACGTATTGCGAAGCGCTGGCCACTTTCCCCTGGCATTTCACCAGCCTTGGGACTAATTAACAAAACAAAATAAGTTTTGTGGTTAGTTTTAATTTTTTGTCGTTAATTTAATCGAATTATTGATAATTAAATAAAGCAATGTGTATATTTTTAAAGTTTTTTACCAATAATTATTAGTTATCGTACCCAAAAAACGGTACGTGATAGAAAAAAAGTACATAGGTGTTCTTATTAAGCGATTTGTATAAATAAATAAATAGGAAAAATTGAAGTGGGTACTTAATTTTTTTTTAAATTTGTAACGTAGTGTTATTTAAATTACCACTTAATTTTGAAAAACCCTGTATTTACATACTTCATAAAACATATAGAAAAAAGACAAATCCCGCTTGGTGTCTTCTGCGACCTAAGCAAGGCGTTTGATTGCGTCTCCTGCTAAATAAATTAGAAAGAATTGGAGTACGCGGAGTTGCTTTAAAATGGTTTGCTTTATATCTATATGATAGAAGGCAGATTGCCAGGATCTCTGTATCGAGTTGCACTGGAAAACATACATATACGAGTCGGGTCCGTTATCAATTACAATAAGGGTACCACACGCGCTGTTTTATCACCCTTATTGTTTCCAATTTTTATTAACGATATTAGTCTGTTAATGAACGCTTCTTTTTAACAATCCATGCTGACGATACCACTGCCTTCGTGAGTGGGACACCGGAAAATATTCAAAATGATTATTCGCCGGAAATAAACTTCCATTAAATACAACAAAAACAAAATGTACTACATTTTCTGCAGCTACGTCAACTTCTTTAAAAAATTCAGTTATATCTAGTAGGATCAACAATTGAATAAACAACTTCAATTAAAATTTTAGGTCCTACTTTTAGTTCAGACTTAAGATGGGATCAACATGTCTCAACAACATAATTTATAATGTATTTAGCTCTATCTTTAAACGAAGGCATTTAAAAGGTATCGTTAGCATAGATATACTGAGATTGTCATTTTAACATCCCAAAATTCCAAATCTCACTTTGCATTTTTTAAATTGTGGGCGCATTTTTTTTTTGTTTTTGGTAGCTAGCAGGCTTATGGGTTTGGAAGCAACAGATTATGCCTAAATCATAATAAAACATAAAATTTATTACTTACTACGAAAGCACTTCCTCCTTATGGGAGCGTCTGTTTCTTGGGTCTTCAGCTATCTGAAAACTTAATGTACAAAAACCGTTCTGATGAGCTCTGTAGAAAATTGTCCTCGGCTTTATTCGCCCTTAGACATCTGATAGAAATAGCTACGGTTGAGGCGTTGAGATTGCACACTTCTCACTATCCCATTATTCGAAGGCAACTTGGATCTTGCTGTGGGGATATCCTTCTAAGGCCCACACCGTGTTCCTAAAACAGGAAACCGCAATAAGAACGATACATAATAGCAAACAGATATATTGTTGGGCGAAGCAAATAATTTTGTTAATAAAATTTGTTTGTTTTAACAATATCTTTAGTAGAATTAAACAAATAAAATATTTTGCTCAAATAAAAAGTTTTATTGGTCAAATGTATATAATACTTAAAATAACTAATTATTTCATTAAAACAGTGAGATATATAGTTCAAATAAAAAAAAATTGTAAAATTGAACAAATGGAATATTTACTGCAAGCAATAAATTTTATTGACTCAAATAGAAATAACACACAGAACAGCAAAACATTTTGATTGAAACAATTAGATTTATTTACTTATTTGAAATATAATATTTGCTGTAGTAACAATATTTTTGTTTTAAGTAAAATATATATTGTGCTTCACTTTACTAAATATTTAATTGAGTTTACTGCATTCCCTTTTTATTTCAAACAGTAATTTTCATTTCTCTGAGTTAGTTTTTGAGAATAATTTGAATTAATGCAAGCGAACATATTTGTAAGCCTACTAGCTACCGAAAACTTATGAAAAAATTGAAGATATAATTTAAAAAATGGTGGGTGAGAGAGATGAAAGCATATTTATACGACAGAAGTTTGTGTATAATGTGTATAGCTAAATAGCAATGATTTTCATACAAAAACATAATGAAACATCAAATTCCTGCTTAAAATTTCCATAATTGTTATGTTTTTATTACCATTCGTTTTTTACACTTTGAATTATTTATTTGTTAATTATTGTGTAAGTGTATTACGCACTACTTTAATCTATGTCTTATTCAAATGTATGAATTGTCGCAAAGCAAAAGTACTAAGAATAGCACATTTACATCTATTTGCACCAAAGGCAGTCTTAGCTAGAATTCAAGGCCTATTGGAAATTATTTTAATATAAAATGCAATAAAATTTAATTAGACAACAAAAATGACATAATTATAATAGAATCCGATATTATTGATCGTAAAAACAAAAGTGAATGTTGTTTACTTGTTTAATGTACATATTTTTCGCTGGCGTAATGCTTTACAACTTCTAATAGTAATGCCGTAATCAAAAGTTTATTATATGGGATGAATAGGCCATCTTTTTATAGGAAGTAAATAGTTTCCATTCATATAAGGTTTCTAACCAACTAAATCACCATCTGTACTTTAAAGATATACCGTCCTGTGAAATTTTCGCAATAATTTATTGCGTTCACCCTTTAAAATAGGTGCTAAGAGCGTGTGTACGTTCCCCTAACACTACAATTAGCAAATTTTAAAGCGTCGTTTCTCACAAATTCTTTCGCGGTGTCCTTTTCAATGGGAAGAAACGGTTGCTCTAATTCTTTGTGTCAATAAGGCCGCGTTTCACTTTCCGTTCGCTGCTATGTTTACTCATACGAGCGTGTAAATAACCCGCTCTAAATACCCTATAAAAGGGGCCCAGTTTTAGTGTCAGCAGATTTTATCTATACACGTACCTAAAAAATAATGTTATAAAATCGTTTTTCATAAAAATATTTTAATGAAATTACTACGAAAACAATGGCAAGAAGAAGAAAAAAAACGGCATAAGGAAAGAAAAAGAAAGACATGCTATAGGCTTCTTTTTTTTAATTAACTTCTGCATTAACAACAAATGTTTGTTGGATTGCTCATACGTGAGTCTAGTTTCGCGAACAATAAAAATAGACGCAGTAGCTCATTAACGCAGGGTGTCTTTCCTATTTGCTGATGGTCAATTAGCATATCAATATATCTGTCTATCCATACTAATTATTTATAGCTTATAAGGAAAGGCACGCAATGTATCTCTCCGATTTTGATAAAATTTGATAAAAATGTAGGATACCAAAAAATATTTGGCACCTACTTTTTTTAACATCTCGTTTTTGGTTCTAGGGGGTGTAATAGGGGGTCAAAGTTTCCCTCAAAAACACATTTTTTGCAATATTTCAGAAACGAGAAGAGATATCTAGATCGAATAAACACGAGATGGTTTCTTGCTAGCAGCCGTACATTTTAGGTTAAAAAAAGCAGTGACGCATCTACGGGTTGGTTAGGGGGATAAAAAATACCGTTTTTTCCCACCCCTTCTCTTGTATATTATAAATTAAATTTTTCTTTTTCTAATGTTTAAACTTCATGAAACAATAAAGGTTATGTGTCTTTTGATTTTCCTCTAAGTGTTCATTGTAGGAAGTTATCGTCATTTCTATATACACCCACAGAAGACTATTTCCCTTCATATTTTCGGAATTAAATTTCGTATTATATTTCAATTAAAAATCACTTTTATTATTATATATTAAAATATAAAAAGTAAAGTGGTAGGTGCAAATAGTTACCAAAAAAATTCATGCTTTGTTGGTTGTCTTCTAAATATAAATTACTGTTTCACGAATTGGCAAATCAATGTGTTTATGATTGCCAATATATGGAACTGATTATAAATGAAACTTTAATTCACTGCCTCTATACGTATAAGAGTGTGGTTAGCTCGCTAAAATATATTATCATAAAGTGTTTGGTTCCATTTGTTACAGTTACAATTAGTTATCGAACACATATAGTTAAAGATAATTACGACGTATCCAGAATGGCCTATTTTGTGTTACATATTGTATTGAATTCTCGATTTCTTTCCACTGGTACACAACTCAGTTTCTCAGCAAATCCTTTCTATTTAACCCAATACACTTTTCTTTCATTAATTTTAAAGAGTGTCCTCAATTTCTTCTGATTAGTATTTTTAATAAACAAATTTACTTGTAGATCTAATGAATATTGTTTACAATCAGTGAATATTTTGCTTGCTTCAATCGAATCTTCTCTCATTCGTCTAGATTTTAAAGTTGTTAAATCTAGTTGAAGTCTATCAACATAGGGTAATTCTATTATATTCAGCAGGCAGTTTGGTGACTCGCCTGACAACGCTATTTATAAAATTCATCATACAATTGCATATACTTTAATTCATTAATTTAATAATTTTAAATTTACATATTCTATTATACCGACAATTTTTAAGACCTGAATATGACTATGTTATAGCCGAAACATGTGGTATTAAAAAGACAATTCTTGTTGGGAGTTGTTTAGCTAAAATACTATATTAGAGTTTTGTCTTATTGGGCTAAAAGAAAACCAAATACTTAATTCTAACGTTTCGACATTTAATTTTTCTTTTTCAAGCAGCTTAGTACAACGTAAAAAGTCCATAGCTTATTGGGCGTGAATTATAACAACTGGGAATAGAAGTTGTAAAATGTAACACTTACAGAAATGGAAGTAAAAGGAACAAATCACTAACATAATAAAATTGTATATAACAAAGAACAAATGTGATATGGTAGAAGATAATTACAAATAGGGATAATTTATTTTTTATTAAAATTATTTCTCTCATAAAAGTCTGTATATTTTATTCATATACGTGTATAGTCTATCCATACATATAACGATTTTACAAATGAGCATTATCGAGGATTAACCACTGCCTGCTCTGACAAGTACAGAGAAACTATGCAAATGAGATAATTGGCTGTATTAGGAGAAATTGAAGTTACATTAAAAACGTATGTAATACTCGGTTGATATTAGCATACGTATGTTTCATTTTACCAAGGATCTTCAGTGCTACTGGTCAACCAATGTATTATACGATGAAGTCGTATATGTACATACTTAATAAATAATTGAATGAGAATTTAAGATGGATATCTCATTATTAAAAAATAAATATTATTAAATAGTGGCTTACAATCGTCCTTCAATAATTGTTATCCTTTATAGATACATATTGTAGTTTCAGATCAACAATTTAGCAAATATCTTCATATTAAGAAAGAGATTTCCATCCTAAATTCTCATTCAATTATTCTTCCAGAATAATTATGTTTCATTTAATATATCCCACACCTTAAAATTTATATTCATTACATAAACTAAAGTAAACAATTAAATTTTAACAGATATATAGTAATAATTTATTTTATTAATGTTGTGTAATGGTAATTCAAATATTAACATCTCTTAGAATCAATTAACTAATTTATTCAAATTTATACATATATAAGAAAGTAATAAATAAGAAAATATAGTTGAAAGGCAGTTGTCCAAAGTGTACTTGTTTAAATTTGTGAAACAAAAACATGTGGAGACCGTGAATTACTGACGAACACTCAAGAAACGTGTTGTGTTCGTGGGTAGTAATATTTCGGCAAGTGGAAGTAGTGATGCTTTAGAAGACCATGTTGATAGTGCAAAAAATCATTGGACCACTGAAGCACATCTCACACAAGATTGGGAATTATGGGACTAAAACAGAGACAAAGGACAAGGACACGAATAACAAAGCATTATCGAAGAATATTTAGCTAGTTTTCTTTGTGTATGCAATTCTCATTTCCTTTATTTGATTTATATTTAGTTAATTTTAATTTTTAAAGGAATCTTTTAGTAGTA
Organism: Protaetia brevitarsis; assembly: GCA_004143645.1. NCBI lineage: Eukaryota > Metazoa > Arthropoda > Insecta > Coleoptera > Scarabaeidae > Protaetia > Protaetia brevitarsis. The sequence continues at coordinate 33,709 of RXPK01001038.1, read as the reverse complement.
TTTTTTTTTTAGTTGTATTTATTCTTATTTTTATGTGATGTGTACGTAAATATGTTATTTGTACTTGGGTCTATCTTATATTTGATGGAAAGAAATAAATTGCTGTTACTATAATATATTCAAGACGAGTTGTTTTAGCCGATAAAGTACAATTACAATTCTGTACCTCAGAGGTAAAGTATGTTAAGTCCAAAATTGGCATTTTACGGTAGACGCGTTTAAAGTTTTTCTTATGTTAAGGCTAAGGTGTGACTTAACATAGTTCAAACGTGTCTAACTTTTTAAGGAAACAAGACAAAAAAACAAAAAAGATAGCAATGAAACATCATTGTATGTGTATTAATTTAACACACTTACTCGATTTCGCCACATTTGGACTTAACTAGAGTTTGCCTCTAAGGTACAGAATGAGGAATGCACTAATTATAGTATTTAAGTTAAGTTTAATGTAAAACATGTATTTACCTTAAAAATTAAGTACATATCTATATATGTATGTATATCAATATATTTTTTTAATAATAATATAATAATAATAATATAATAAATATATTTAATGTTCAACAGGTCAAAGACCCAGGTGCAGGACACATAGGAGAAGTGTCCACGTTACAATTCAACAATTCAATAAGTTTAGGTACAATCAATACGAAATCTAGATACAATCATAATTCCAGTGATATATGCGAAAAATCAATATAAAAGAAAGAGAAATACTAAATTTACGAAGAAATTCAAGGAGTTCTACGAAACACCACACCCAGCATTTCCAATCTCGTCGATCGATTTGGTTGTTCAATAAATTAGATAGGAATTGTTAGGAACAAAGTGCATTTCTTCTTGTGGGTAGAGATAGCATTTCATGGCCTTCCAACAGTTGGTACTGTGATGTTCCCCTTTCTAACTGCCTAAACTAGCGGTGAACAAGATCAAGTTGTAAGAAGTCGCAGAAATATATTGGGTTCCAAACCAATGCAGCATACTCCAATTTTCTGATTACGTGTGCGTAATACAGGGTTTCTATAAGGCTAGTGTCGATGAAGTATCGAGATACGTGCATCAAAAACCCCAACGATATTGAAATATTCGCACAAAGTGTTTCAATGTGAGGCTTAAATGAGAGTTTGGCATCGAATACCATTCCAAGATCCCCTTGACTCCAAATTTTCTCCTGTGTGAGAGTACCATTAATGTACAAAGTTGATATAACGGGTGAACTCATTCGAGTATAAGAGACCATAGAGCATTTATCGACATTCAGTTGCAGTTAGCAAGGTTATTTACGTTTTCTTGTAGGTTTAATGCATCTCTGTTGGGAGATTTAAATTCAATAAATAGTTTAATATCATCAGCGTAAGCCAAAACTGGACAAGTAAGACTGTGCAACAGTTCATCAATAAAAATATTATATAATAATAGCGGACCCAAATTTAAGCCTTGTGGGACTCCTGAATGTGAAGTCATCAGAATAATGTTCATTGTTACTAGATAAGATATTTGGAACATAAATGTTTTTATAATAGACGTTTAGTATAACATTCTTTTTGAATACGTGCCTGTAAACCATCTGTGCGCTCGAAAGATTGGGTAAACATTTCATTTCTGAAGTTCGAGTGTTAGTGAACAAGTCAAATCGTTATATCTATGGACAGACTATATATTTGCTTAATTTGTTCGTATAAGTTACAGGTGCTTTATGAAAATTTATATTCAGAAATAAAATTCGCAAAATTTAAACGCATTTAATAAATTTGATCGGATTTTTCCCTACAGCGCATTTTAGAAAAAATATTCAATACAACTGAATGAAGTAGTAACGAAGTCGTCACACGTGCAGCAAAGAAATTTCAGGAATTTATGTAAATCCGCTACAATTAAGTAGGAATGTTTATAGGAGGACTGAACTAGAATAACGTGTCAGAGATTACGCCACAAATATGGGGACCTTTTACAATGCAGATTTCCATAAACAATTAGCGAATTCACGACTTGTTTTCGAGAGAGAAATAGAAAAGAAGAGCAGAGCCAGAGAGAGAGAGAGAGAAAACGCGGGAAGAATGGCCGGTCCATTGTGAGATCACTCGACCGTTGCTAAATTTAACAGTTTACCTCTAATGAAACTGTTGTGTGAGGTCCGGTGCTGATAGTCCGGACGCCTTCGTTCTCCCGATCTCCCTCCCACGCCCGTTAAAAAAAAAAGACTCACTACCATAACTAATACGGGGACCCGGTCCTAAAGCCCAAAATTCATATGCTTTTCACCATCGTGAGCTGTTAGCAGCACGCTAGGGAAGGTGCGGGGTTACAGCAGGACCGGTCAACCGAAAATCTCTTTTTCTCTGGACGCACGTTTATGACGCCTATTGTTTGATGTCGGAACCACCACATCGTCGAAGCGCCTTTTGTTGTATAACTAAATTCTCATTATTATGGGACAATGCGGCCCACTTACGCCTATTAGCGATTACTAGGAATCGGCTATAAATTGAAGTTGGTTTTACGAAATCGAGTGGCGAAGCAAACGAAATGGTGCGTCGCCATAACTGAAGCGTGCAACCGAGTTTATAATCGATGCTGCGATTAAGAGCACAAAAATCATACAGTTGAAAATGTTAATCGTCTGAATTGGAATAAATTTCAAAGAATAGTATTTACTTTCTCGTATTATTGTCATGCACTGAGAGAAAAGGTTTTCATAAAATTTTCATAAACAATTTGCATCAACACCAAATAAAATTATTAATAATTGGGGTGACAGTACACATTTTTGGAATAACAAAATTTTCCTATTAGAAGTTTTAACAAAAATTTGTATTTATTTTTAATAGTTGTAGTATTCTATTCTAAAAAATAAATAATATTGAATGTGTGATGAATAACAAGATTTTTAGTGGTGCATTTTTTTAGGTGGTTGTTTATTTCATTTGGAGAAAAGCACGCACATACCAGTTAGTTCTTGCTTAAAACTGGTTAGTCTTCAGTGAGGTAATAATACTTGTAGGTATCATATTTGTGTGTTATTCCAAATCATTATAAAAGCAGTTATAGAAATGGTTGTACCATAGTTATTAACAGATTGGCGATTTAAATAACTGATGTAGAACTAAAAAATAATCTAACGGCGTTAGATCGATAGATCGTAATGGCCATCTGACAGGTCCGTCTTTCGTCAACATAAATGTGAGAATAGTGAATACCATCATGTAAAAAACAAATTGGCAAACGGAGAATTTTCTAGAGGCTCATGAAGACTATTTTGCAAGAAATACAAGGTCGATGAGATTGTTCCCGTTCAGCTAAGTGACCCGGATCATTCCGATGAAAACACTTTGAAAACCAGTTTACTTTGACCCGTCCAAATTGAATGAGATGATGTTTATTTCATATTTTAGTCCAAAAAATGAACAATGTAAGTATCACGAGAGTTAAGAAGTGATGAATGTATACAGGGTGATTCTCAATATATGCGACAAACTTTAAGAGCTGATTCCTGCGATTATTTTGATCATAAAAGTTCATTATGAGTATATATCCAAAACGGTTTGATTTTAAAGTTATTGAATGCTTAAGAATAAATTATGAACTATGACTAACATGATATAATATCACAGTTGGTTTCTTCAAAAACTATTGTGTTGACAGGGAATTGTTTATTTGTCATTTCAATATTTGTCAATTGTGGTCAGAGTATTCATTCAGTTTATTGCCCGTTTCTGTTTTCTAAAATGAATTACACGAATGTTGAGATGTGTGATATGCATTTCATTTGCCAATGGAAATTCGCGTGCTGCTAGACGTCTTTATGAAGAACGATACCCGAACCGTATCATCCCGCATCATTCAAATTTGCCCGTCTTCACCAACGTCTTAGTGTAACGAGAAATTTTAAAAAGCGAACGACTGATAACGAGCACCCATCTACAGTGAGAACTCCACAAGTTGAAGAAATGGTACTAACTGAAATTGTGGAACATCCGACTACAAGCACAGAAAAATTGCGCTTGCTTTAAACATCAGTCAGGCCACAGTTTCGAGAATATTGAAAGATCAACTGTTGTATCCATATCACATTCAACGGGTGCAGGCGCGTTTGCGGGCAGATTTTCCGCAAAGAGTGGCTTTTTGTCAATGGATGCAACACAAAATCGCACAAAATCCTGACTATTTGGCTCAAATATTCTTCACCGACGAGGCTACTTTCTCTAGAAACGCGATTATTAATTTTTATAATAATCACATATGGGCCGAAGAAAATCCGCACGAACTAGTGAATGCCCGTCATCAACATCAATTCTCTGTCAATGTGTGGGCCGGAATTGTTGGAGATCACTTGATAGGTCCACATTTTTTTACCGATGCGGTTAAATGGCGAGGTATACCGCAATTTTCTTGAAGAGGAGCTACCCCTACCGCTGGAAGAAGTTCCGTTGCAATTAAGATTACAAATGTATTTTATGAATGACGGTGCTCCAGTGCATTTTACTCTAGTTGCTCGCGAGTTTTTGGACAATACGTATCCAGATCGGTGGATAGAACGGGGAGGTCCACAACCGTGGCCTCCCCAAACATTAATTATGTTAACTTACTATTAAACATTGTACAACTTTAGAACTAAGCAATTTTGGACATATGTTCTTATGAACTTTTATGATCAAAATAACCCAAGGAATCAGCGCTTAAAGTTTGTCGCATATATTTAGAATCACCCTGTATACTACACTTATGAAACCTTCAATAACCTTAGGTGCGTTAGTTTTTTAATCAAAGCACACACCTTTAGTGGGTATAAAATGAACATATTTGAAACATATATCCTCAAACAATAATATTTTACATATTTAGGTTTCAGTTTTAAGTGAACGCAAAATAAGAACAAGAAAAGGTTGTGTTGTTCTATAAACTAACTCGAGCATACATTAACCAAATTTTCATTTAAAATTAAATATAAATATATACCAAAGATTGAGCAAGATATCAATATTACTAATCAATAGATGCAAATTCGTGTGCAAACACATTGTTCTTATTTCTAGTTTATTTTTATTAGTATAAAATCCACATTATATGTATTAATCCTTCTAAAATCAATAAAAGATGATTTGATGCAATACCTTATAGATATCTTGCTATATTGATTGCTTTTGTATGTGGTGAGGGTTCATGCAGAATCTTTTGTAGTAAGATAGATTAGGTTTCACTCTCTTTAAGTATTTATCAAATGCTTCAAGGTGTGCTGGTAGAGCAAGGACAGCTTATGCTGTTATTTGAAGAACGGCTTGTAATTTTTTTTTTGATTTTTGACCGATATTGTTTTTCTTTATATATTACTTCCATGTCATCTGAATCTTTATGGGCTGATATTTACTCCTGCAGCTTTAGACTTGCCACTTTCCGTAAGACGTCATTCAAGGCTTCAAACACTTTACGATTTGATATTCTTCGATTGGAATATTTTTCATGATAACATTGAATAGCAGACACACCATTTTTATATACCTTGTCGCAAGTTAAAAGCATGTCTGTTCTGCATAAGTGAACAAATCTATGGTGTCTCCTATGATAATTAATTTTAAATAAAATTGTGTGAATGAGTAACCTACACAAACAGTGTTCAGTACTACTTGATAGGTTATTGATCACCTGACACACAAATAAACGATATTCAATTTTTACAACTTCTAATACCACGGCTACTTGATTAACATTTGTCTTGTAGACAAATTAATCTTAAAAACTAGTAAGATTACTTATCCTACAAAGTCGAGCGTAGTATCAGTAGACTTACTGATTTTGAAATTCTCTTTAAGTAAAGTAAAAGTTCTTTAAAAAATATAACGCCACACTCATAGAAATACATTACACAGGTCATACATATAATTACCAGCCGTGTAGCCCATCTACAATATTAACTCAAGTTGCCAAGCCATACTACCAATATTATCATGTTAGAAAAATGACAGCATCTCTTAAATTACGAAATCACAGAGTTTTGTTGTATATTAATTGAAAATGTAGTTGTCTGCTATGAAAAAATAGTATTATGCGTGAACTACAGGTGGCGCGCACAGTTAATTTTCCTACTTCTACAAGGGTTAATCGTTGATCGCGGTAATAAATTAATTTGGAACACATGTTTATATGAACTGTTTTGTTTATTTTGCCCTAGAGAACAAATACCTATAATAGTGCACTGTAATTCTGAAACATCCTGTATACTGTCATGTGTAGAGTTCGTCTATGCAAAGCGTGAAACAAAAACACTTTGACTCTAAATTATCACAGGGTTAACATAAGACAGAAATCAATGAACTATTATTGGGACCTGTGTATAAGTTCCTGGGCCATATAAAAGCAACGAATACCAATTATCTCGGTAGAACTGGGAACAAGCTGTTTCTAGACGATTCCATTCATAGATTTAGTGAGTGTTTATACCACCCTTCTTTATATTATATTTAAATTTACTATTTTATGTATTATTTATCGTTAGAATGTATTCTGCACCTCTTATTTTATTTAATTCCATTTAACTCATTCTCATACATAAATTTTTGTAAATACCATTATTTTTTCACTACTCTCCTTGAAGTGTCACTTTTGTTGATAAATAAAAATCATTATCGCTAACTTTCTCGTCAAATTTGGTGAATGAATCAATTTTCGGAGCATATTTCGCATCACACTTTTAATAAGGGTTACCACCACTACTATACAACCTTTTATTTTTAAAAAATTAACTGTTCTTACTGCCGAATTTGAGTCAAAATTGGCCATCTATTCATGAATGCTAATCACAGCAGCAATAAATAGTAGATAAAACTCAAAAACTAAATATGTTACTACTAAGATATTTTGCTGCAGCAAAAAGTAATTATTAAAACTGAAACATATTAGAATTCTTCGGCCATGCATTCCTTTAAGTTTCCTCATAGATAGTTACTTTAGATCCTGCTAATTAACAGTGTAATTTAACACATCTTGCGCGACGATTATACAACATTGCAACACAAAAAAGGGCAATTTTCAAAAACAACTCTGACACTGAAGCATTTTAATTAAATATAAAGATACTAATTAGTAAGAAAAGCATCTTCTGCATCGAAACATGCAATTGCTTATATTTCATTTTTCTGTCCCGATAATCATTCGTTTCCTGTTACATTACTGTGTACACGGCGATTACCTAACTAACATAAAGGAACGCCACAAAACAAAAAAGCAAGGCAAATAAAATTTTATTTACCCAAGTAACGTTTTCCGTTCCGAGAAAAAAATATTCACGTCTGTTATTTAGAGTATTTTCAAATGAACTGTTGAGTTCTGTTTAAGCTTTTCCTGTTAAACGGAAAATCGTCTTCCTTCAATCAATTACAAATCGATTGTCACAAATTGATCAACGCAGAGGTATATTAACTTAATTAAAATTAATTAAACTCACACACAAGATGCCAATCCTGAAAACAGTGTTTACGAAAGTGACATAGACAAGATAGATACGTAACAAAGAAGGAAAATGAAACAGCTGCGTGGAATTTATATAGACAAGAGTGTTATTCCTCTAATACGTGTACAAGATATGGGTGTTAATTAATTAATTGTTAATTCTTTGGTGGATTTATATGTAATCAACTACCTTGGAAAAATCAGAACTGTAGATGATTGTACATAATGAGAAAGTTGTAATCGATTCCGAAGGCTTTGTGTTAAATTGACGGACATTGTAGTTGAATGAACAAGAAAGGAACTATACATAATTGCGTTTGTTACTTTATTATAGGCAAGAATGGTTGGCGTAAAATAGTATGTTTATAAAATTAATTTGGATAGCAGTATATAATCAATTATAAGGAAAGTGTTTTGGTAATTAAATATTTTAATGTGACAAATAACTTAGCCCACACTGAAACTTTCTCGGCTTTATTGCATACACTGAAGAAAAGCTACCTTTGTTTTTGTAAATAGGTAATAATAATAATAATAATAATAATAATAATATACGTATATCTGCAATAAAACCATTACAGAAAAGTCGAAATAAATTGTTTGTAGAAATTTCTACAGATGTCAAAAAAATATATATAAATACAAATAACACAAAGATATAAATAGAAAAAAACTAGACTGTATACAGACAGAAACAAACAAACATTGAAGAAAAAGAAAAAAAAACAGTATATGTGTATATATAAAATTTAGATGCACGGATGTGCCAAAAAATCCTCGATTTCGTAGTATTCTCCCTCGACTAGCATGCGCTTAACCCTGTGTTTGAAGGCTCCAAAAGGTAGACTCTTCAGATGTTGCGGAAGGTGATTATAGAGTTTACACCCCCAGAAATCTGCCGCCTGTTGCGTACGTGTCAGTCTATGATATCGTGTTCTTAGTGCGTTACGATCACGGGTGTTATATGTGTGATTATCTCCGTTCGTTCTAAATATCTCTTTATTTTGATGGACATAGGTAGGTAGGTATGTATTAATCCAAATATAAATTTCTTTTAAAGAGTGGTAAAATATATTTAGAACAAATAGTGGCTTAACAAACATATTTATTTTTTATGGAAAAATATACTGCAAAAATGTTGGCAAAATTACGCCCAAATTTTGTGGGAGTAATGTACTTTTAAGATATTTCTGATTATTTTCTAATGCACAAGTCATAAAATGCAAATAGGAGAGTTGCAATGGTACCACCATTAAATATTAGCAACTGTTAAGACAATTTCGCTCTATTTTAATAATAAAAATTTTACTGGTTGGAAAGGTTATGAAATGCAATTAAAATATTATAATAATTTTGTGTTTTATTGTGATTTGTATGCTGCGATAAATGGGCCAAAGCGAAATACTGCAATTTTATAATGCGAGCTACTTTCTGACGTCAGTTTGATGCATACGACAACTTGTGATTGGGCAAGTAATACCTATTCACGTTAAATTCACGTCAGAGAGTAGCTCGGAGAAAAATCCCGAACGCACTATTAGTTATTATTAGGTTCTACCTGTTAGTTGACTAAAAAAAAAAATGGTTCAAATTAAGGTGCTCTATTAGTTAACCGGTTAACTGCATGTAGCCTTTAAAGAGTATTTGTGAAAAAAGCCGATGGGGGCACTTCAGTCGTTGTGTGCGACGCGCACGATTGCTCGACGTAGAAATATTTTAATGGTTTTCATACCAAATAAACACTTACAGGTGCCAAAATATGTAAGAAAAGCGGAAAAAGGCAATTGAACTGTGGAGACTATAAAAAATTCCATTCGTTGGAAATGGTAATGGTTCGATCAGAGAAGCGGGAAGAAGGTTCGCCATTATTCGAAAAAGGGAAAAAATCTGCCGACGAAGGGCAGCAACTGCTTAAACCAAACATGCGAAGACATCCCACGTTCTTCATTGAACAAGAACAAAGTTTGGCCAGTCACATTTTAAAGATGGTCAAACTTTTTCATGGCTTGACTAGAATTTCACTGCGTAAACTGGCATATTCATTTGCAGAAAGGAATAATATACCAAATAAATTTAATAGGGCAACTGAAATTGCTGGCAAAGACTGGTATTATACATTTCTCGAAAGACATCCAAAAATCACACTAAGGAAGCCAGAGGCTACAAGCATTAATGTATGTATGTATATAAATGGAAAGGTGATGTTACATTGCAACTTAAAAGATCTGTTGTGTCCCATATTCTTGCTGCTTTACAGCTGGCCTTCTAATCCTATTTCTTTCAGAAAGTGTAGGATATCAGAGGGCCCCAGTCTAGGTAAGTCCCCTCTTCGATTTCACATGCTCCCAGGTGCAACGCCCTTCAGTTGCACAGTGCTACGCAGTTTGAGAGGAGATGGATGGGTGTTTCATCCTGTTCCCCACAAAATCTATATTCAGATTCCTTTTCGAATAAAAGCTTACTCAGGTGTCCTTTCAGTCTACAATGGCCTGCAAGTATCCCGTTGATATGTGAACATTAGTTCTTACTTCGGTTGATGCATTCTGTAAACCTCTTCTGGTTATAAGTTCTCAGAAGAATTTGACTTTGCCTCATTCCCTGGAGATTGCCCAGTAACTGGATTTTCTCTGCTCCATTTCTGCTTTCAGCTTCTTCAGTATTGTACTGCTACTTAACTCAATCGTGTGTTGCTGTCATCAAAAAAGCATTAATAGAATCTGAGCTTTCAATGAGAAAGAAGTTAAAACATTTTTTAGTAACCTGAAAACAATATATGAAAAACACAATTTCGGGTCAGACAGCGTATTTAATGTTAATGAGTCTGGGATAACAAAATGTTCAAAAACCAGGCAAACGTCTGAGATCTAAGGGCATTAGACCGTTTGAAGCAAAAACGTCGGATGAATGGGGGAAAACTGTGACAGTGATTTGCTCCTTTAATGCAGGTAATACAGTCTACGTACCGCCGATGCTCATTTTTCCGAGAATACGAATGACGGTTACTCTGGAAAGAAAGGGTCCCCCAAATGCACTATACAGCTGCTCAAAATCTGGTTGGAGTAATGAAGAACTCTTTCTTCAGTGGCTTCGGTGCTTTGCAAAGATCGTCAAATCACTCCAGTCATATTTCCATATATAATATACGAATATTGCAAAAAGAATGGAATTGTACTTCTGATCATACCCCTTCACACATCGCATCGTTTACAATCCTTGGATTTAACATTTTTTGGGTCACTGAAAGAGGCAATTAACCGATAATCCGATTATCATCTCACACATTTCGAAAAAATAACCTTCTATGACATAGCCGAGTTGTTTCATATAGCCTTCTCTCAAATTGCCACAATGGATAAAACCCAATCAGGATTTCGATCTGCAGGAATATGGTCTTATCAACCTGATAAATTTACAAACGAGCAGAACGCCATCTGATTCTTCGGTTCTCATAAAAGAAAAAGTCCTGAAAAGGAAGAGCCAGTTGCAAGCACTTCAACTGCTGTGCAAATTAAATCCTGAGTCCAGTCGATCGGAACCTCAAGCAGCAACTCTCCTCCCCCAAGGACAGTCAAAGCTGATGGTAAAAAGAAACAAAAGTCCAAGATTCTGAGAGACACTCCAAATAAAATCATTTTGCAAGCACGGAGCAGAAAGAAACTTATCAAACAAAAGTCTTTGTAGGCTAAATTAAAAGGAAAAGTACAGAAATAGTCAAAGAGTTTAACTAAAAATGGAAAAAGTGTGAAAAGGAAAGTTTTTGAAGAAAGTAATTCAGATGAAGAGCAACCTACTAGCGAATTGTGTGACGACGATGACTAGACGATATGGAGACAAATGATTAAGATGCATGTCTATAGTTTGCGATGACTGCAGCAAGAAGGATGAATACTGGTTTCAATGTTTAGTTTGTCCGGAGATGGGCACATGCCCTCTGTGCGATGCTGATTCATTCCGAAGGCTATATTTGTGACTTTTGTGGTGTGTAAACTTTGTACATTAGATTTTTCAAATTTATATACAAACATTTATATTTTTTTTTTCTGATTTCATATTCTATGTTATTTGATGTGTTTGCTACGATATTGTCTGTCTGCAGAATTATCCTACAACTTCAATCCAGGTACATGGGTAAGCCGAGGCCATCAATCAATAATAATAATAATAAATACCTAAAAGACTACATAGAAGCTGTTTAGAACAGAATTATATACATTTGTTTTGTCCTAACCCGACTCAGTAGTTTAGTTTTGTTACGTCCGCATATTTAGATTTAAGTTCCTTCAGTTCTAAGAAGTTAATAGTGAAGACATCTTTCTCTTTTTCGATTCTTTCTTTATTCTGTCAGACACCCTCTTCATTTGTAATTTACGACATCTAGAATTCCTTTGTACACCACACGCAATCATTTTTGTAACCCCACCAAGGGAAAATGGTCTGTGTAACAAGGAACTACTAGTTCAAAACCATATTGTAATATACAGTTCTGTTCCGACATTTCAAGCGACAATACATTTGTAAATATCTTACTATGTAAATATATGAAATTACAAAGAAAGAGTTTTGTGTGTTTTGTTATTTAAATACATCAACGCAGAAGTGACAAATCCAGCACCAACGCCTTCACAAAAATCCACAGAAACCTTGAGGAACTTCAGCTACCAAAAGACATGTACTTACTGATGCAAAAGTCCGTGATCCTCGACACATGTTCCATCATACGCTGTACCTTGAACACCTAGCGCTTATACTTTGCAAAAGGGAGTCATCTTGTCTTCGGACCAATGCGTCTGTTAAACACACCAGATAATAATAATCTGTGAAATGTAAATAATAATAAAAATAATACCCTATAACTGCGTAGCATTAACCGAATAGTTTGTGTAATCGTGAGCAGTACATCATTTATAAAGTTCTCATAAGCACCTAATATTTTTGATAGAAGTTATCAGCTGCAGTTAACTAGCAATACATTAAAGAGTGCTGGTGCAAAATTTTAGATTTCATTATCTTTTTATTTTAAAGATACAGGCAATTATCCTTAGGTGCGCACAATTTACCGACTTCCCCCTATTTTTTTCTTCGTATTACTCGCTAATAAAATTTCTTGAAAATGTTATCGTTTCATTTTTGATGTAAGACTGTCACATTGCCAAAAAATCAGGTTGAACAAATTATTTCTTCAAGGTGTAACGAGTCACCGACGATAATGGGTACATTTTACGTTTACCTTACGTCCTTGACACCCCTTTTTCGTATTGTCAATAATTGTCATTGTCAAAAAGAAATACATTTATAATTATCACAGATCTACACATGTCACTAGTAATCTTGTACTATGGTCCGTACGAAACGTATACTGGACTCCTCAAGCATAGAACACACCGTCTGCGCGGCCTATTAAAGTATCTTACACAAAAACAATATCATGTGGAGCTGATACCAACCATACACTTAAACAGGTTAACAGTAGTTATGGGAGGTAGTACAGTGTTTCAATGCGACATACGTAATCTTCAATTTAATATGGATCTTGAGGATGACCTGATCGGCCAGAGGGTCGCGGCTGCAATAGATGAAGCCGCATCGCGGATATATGACCGGGATAATATTCCTAGATTCGAATTAGTAAATTTGAAGAAACGCAACTTGAAAAGAACGACCAGCTTGTCGCCAGAAAAAATCTCGCCTCCAGTATAACTCTTATTTATGAGCATCAGCGACAGCTCAGCGATGCTGTTAGATTAAGTGAGTTAAGTAAGATAAGCGAGAAGAAGATACCTAGTACGCATGTGCATGCCCAGGAGAAATCGGTCCAGACGGAGGATGACTATTTGAGTCAAAGCGAGGATCCGCAATATATTGCCTATTGTATCTTACAAGAAGTATTTGATAGAATATTTGCAGATAGTGAAATAGAATTGTTAACAACCGATTATTTTCCTGGTAATGTTGAAAGCAATAGTCTGTGTGGCATTACTTATAGCGTTATATAATTTTACTTATATATATATATTTATAAGATATACTAACCTATTGTGTATATATTTTTTTGAAACCCTTTGGGAAGCTGTAAATTTATTTTTAAAATAAAATTGTTGAACTGATCAAATATGCCCTTTCTTTATATAATAATAATAACTTTTTTTTTTTGCAAAATATTTTCTTTTGCACCCGAACGCAATGTTTAGCAATGAAGCGAGTATTAAAGTTATAAATCGCGTGAGGGACAAAAAAAGTACTTAGTTTCATAGACTATTTTATTTACAATCTACAAATTAAAAATAAAAAAAAAACCAGAATTAGACGAACACAATTTATTAAAAACGCAATGGTAGATTTGCGTTTATTTTTTCATATTTTCTTTGATTTGTTTAGGCAATCTCCCAGGTTGCTCCATTGGTGCTTAGTATCCAAAGTTTTCGGATGCTTTATACTTGGAATGAAATAGAAAGAAAATGTTTGGAGTATAGGGAGGGGAGTATAGGGACATAGGGATAGCTTCACGAGAGCCAGGTAAAGACATGGAGAACGTGATATATCTTTTTCTGTTGAAAGGCAGATACGCTAAGGCGTGGGAGTTACATTAAAGTACACTGTGTGAGAAAAATAGATTGTATTTTTCTTAAAATAATTATTGTCAAAAGGATAATGTGTTGTTTATCAATAATAATATTATCAGATTTTAAAATATCTATAATAAGAGATACAATCTGGATTTTACCATTCAATGGAGATAAATGTTAATATACTCTACTGCTGAAATCCTGCATAATAGCACGGATTATATAGATAGTAGTGTTATTGTCTGCAATATTATCTGGTATTAGACGCATAATCGCTACAACCCACCTTTGCGCCACCCTTTGCTTTATTCATCGTCGCACTTTACCGATGAAACCAATAAATAAGACGGCCGTCTAAAATTACCCGCAAACGTTTATTCGTACGTTCTTATTGATTTCTGTTTGTATCTGATTGTTGTGTATACAGTGTGCTCACGGGAACATTCTACAATAGCTAACTTTTTTATTTTTAGAGATAGGTACAGAGTCGGTTAAATGGAGAAAGTTCGTGTACTTTTCCATCTGCATTTCGTGCTGTGGCATAAAAAACCAAAGAGCGCTTGGTTGCTAAGATACGACTATAGCATGTATTTTTTTAAAAGGGACACCCGGTATATTTTTGCATTTTTGAGTTTCCCTAATCATTGCCTCTAACAAAGTATAAAACGACTTTTCTGTAAAATCACCATTACGAGGGTTATAAAGAAAATCACGCTCAGTTCATTCGAGGTGTTCACAAAACATTCTACAATGGCTAACTTTTTTGTTTTTTGAAGTTACAAACTATCACATGAAGGTGTAGATAGACACTTTTGGATTAATCGTGTTTTAAGTGTTGCTACTTGGATGCAAAATGAAAAGTCGTTTTATACTTTGTTATAGCCAATGATAAGAGAAACTCAAAAATGTAAAAATATATCGGGTGTCCTATTTAAAAAAATACATTCTTTAGTCGTATCTTAGCAATCAACCGCTCTTTTGTTTTTTGTGCCATAGCACGAAATGCAGATGGAAAAGTACAGGAATTTTCTCCATTTAACCGACTCTGTATCTCTAAAAATAAAAAAGTTAGCTATTGTAGAATGTTCCCGTGAACACACTGTATTATGTGATTTTAATTATAAAAATTATGGATGCAAACGTGGAGTAAATTGTTAGTATATTGGAGTTTGGCATAATTAGTAAATATATTCGCTAAGTACCTATATAGATAATATAATATACTTCGTAATGGATGCTTAGGTTTTGATAGAAAATCAACCTAACACGTGTGTACTTGTGATGGTTTTGTTTTATTTTGAGAATAATAAAATGAAAAATTGGGTAGTGTCAGCCATAAATTAAAAAAAGTGAAATCGCTGCGGCAGTTGTACAGATGGGAAAAAATATTAATAGAGGTGGTACCCACAGGGATAAATTCGGTTTATTACTGAATATGTTCTAACAAAATTTAAAAATAATGTTGTCGATGGAAAAATGTAATTCATGTCATGGATCTTCGACGATAGGCTCTAAAAGCTAAAGAAGAAATTGGGTATGAAAAATTTAAAGCAGGGCATTGGTGGATATGGCATTTTAAGAAGGTATGTACATGATATTGTATCGCGTTAGTCGTTCTACGCGCACTGATACGGAGCATATAAGGTTAGTAAGCGATAATTATTAATTAAGTCAAACCATATATCACTGGTATTGGTCGTACTTTAGCGGTAAAAGGTCAAAAAACTGTTGAGGGTATTGTGCAATCCTTGCACTCTACAACACATAGTTACACAATTTTGCCAGCTATTTCTGCAGATGGATGCTTACTTTCACTATTATTTTTAGTATTAAAGGAGTCTACAAATACGCTGAAACACAAAATTGTCCCTATATTTACCGATGGCATGGTCAGAGTTATAAGGATGCCTTGATTTTTGCAACACCTACTGCTTTCATTTTAACTATTCAGTGTTCTAATCTTTTACTTTTAAAAATATATAATAAGAGAGACCTAATATTAGTGTCGAGATATACAATCGCAGACAAGAGTTAATTGCAATTTATTCTTCAGTATTACGTTGTAAAAAAGCAAAAAAGCTAACTATTTAGGAAGTATTGAGAGATAATAGAAAAAAAAATTAAAGTTATGCAAAATTTTAATTGAAATGTTTTATTAATTTTATTATGAAAGAATATGCGTATGACATTTGTCCGTAACTGTATGCATTTTACTTATGCGTAGGTTTCAATGAAAAATATGTTTATACATATGTTATAAGAGGCGAATATCAGATAAACACAAATGCTTCCCTTTGTGGTTTTTGTCGCAAACTTGTTGCGCCTTAAATTGAATGGATACCCTTATTTGAAAACTAATAATATTAAATGAAGGTCGTCAAAACAACTTTCGTAGACAATTTACCAAATAAATAGCGGACATGAAATATGAATTTATCAAATACGAGTAAACATTACGTATGTGGGCTACTTTTCGGCTGGCATGAATAAAATTACCTCCAATAAACCCAGTTGTATGTATAGTTCAACCTGAGAATATATAATCAAAATCGCAATTCAGATTGTTAAACTTTTTGTGGGAGGAGCTGTTCACAAAAATAAATTGAATATACATTATTATTAACTATTTATTATTACTTTTTTAAATTTATTATACACCATCATTTTGTACACAAATACGACATATTTTTAGTGAATAAGAAAAAAATAAGTTATAAAAAAAATGGGGTTATAGAGGGTCGGTCCCCGGTGATTAACTTTTTGCGAAAATAGATGGCGCCATCCTTAAGATCATGTAATCTGCTGCAAATTATGTTAAAAGAATCTTTTAATACTTGTTATAATTTCGGAGATATTAATAAAAATTGAAAAATCGCTTAAACTTCGGAGGGGGGTTGGGCCCAAAATCTGGCGATTGGGCCGCTGAAAAAAATGCGTATTTCTTATTTTAAGATACTCTTCAGCCTGTGAAGTTTCATCGAAATCGAAATTTGTCACCTGCCGATGTTCGCTTGTTAGTAATATTACAATGTTATGTTTCCTTAGGAGAAACAAAAGTTTTCCCATTACTATTTACGTAAAATACGTGTATTATGCGAAAGTTTCTAACATTTCGACATGTTCCTTAAGTTTCTGTATATTTATCCCCATTCAATGTGGAGAATTATAAAAAAAAAGTTATTTTTACCAAGAAAAAAAAATAGGTATAGGTGTTACTATTATGATTGCGAATAATAAATAATGACAAACTTGCAGATAATCTTACAAACAATAGAGGTACACAACATACGCACAGACAGAATCTCACTATTAATTTAAACCAAAGCTGGCTAAAAAGAAAATAGTATCATGTAATAGCGTCAAAGCGTCAAAATATTCAAATACATTTTGCACTGACAGTTTATTTTTTTTTCCATTTTATTTTTTACTTTCTGTTGAGTTTTTATGTCCGAGGTGGTTTTGCATCACGGCCCGTATGAAGCAAACGGCTTTCTAAAGCATAGATCCCAAAGATTGCACGGTCTCCTGAAGGTTCTAACCAAAAAAGGTTATGAGGTAGAGATAAGGCCCGGCATACATTTAAATAGATTGGCAGTAGAGATGCAAGGTATCATCGTGTACCAATGTGATATCCGTAATTTGCTCTTTAACATGGAATACGAAGATGACATCGTCTGTCAACGACTAGTACAGGTAATCGAAGAAGCCGGAAGTAGGTTATTTAGCAGTAGGAATGTTGCGAAATTCCCGACAGTTCAAATATTGAACAGACTCAATTTGAATAAAGAAGGATGACATAACGACAAAGGATTACCTGTCATCCAGTATTTGTCTACTATTTGAGCAGAAACAGCGGGAGTACGATGACAAGAAGGCCGCATTATCTGCGGAAACGCAAGTACAACGTATACATTTTGTAAGGAACCCATCTGGTACAATACGCGCGAAAATTTCAAAAGATTTTGTTGAGGTTGCAGAAGATATTGCTATCAATGTAATAAATACCATATTGTCTATTGTCGCGGGATCTGATGAGCGCTTAAAAACAGATGATTATTTTAGTTTCAGCGAGGATTTTGAATAAGTCTAGTATTTAAAATTAATGGAAAAATGTGTTTTTTACAAGGACCGATATAGATATTTTATGTTCTATTTTGTTTATAAAGTAATAAAAAGTAATCTAAAATTTATCTAAGCATATTTATTTGAGTATAATTAACGGAAGCCTCTTGCAATAAAAAAGAAAATAATTTCTGTGAACAATTGTTTAAGTACATTTATTTTATAGTTAAAACGAACAAACCTCTTTTGTTTGAGAGACCAAAAATTTACCTGACGCTAAAGCGTCTTCCACGATAATATTACCAACATTTCGGAGCTTTCAGTGAGATATAAATGGGCGGGGTTTGCGGCTAGGCGGAGCCAGTATATATATTACCTCCCAACGCGATACAATCACTTTTATACACCTCATAATTCTATATGATATTTTATGTGCTTTAAATGTAATCCTTTGTGGTATAAATTGAATCTGCCGTTGGAGATTTGTGATCTACAGGGACCCTATTGTGCTCATTCGTTTGCTCTACGGAAAATCCATTAAAGGTTTAGCTGGATATTTCCTCATAATTATTATTCGTTGCTTTCTTTATGCGTGACATTCAAAAAACAGCAAATTATTTGTTAAATGTTACGTGCAAGCACGAAGTTAAAATCTGTACATATATATCATAGTTTAAAAGCGTGGTGTTTATTATTGATTCATTAGTTTGTACTTAATTTACGGAAGTTTGCTTAACCTACATACATACCTAAACACATAACTAAGAATTAGGATGACTCAAACATATCATTTAGAAATAATAGAGTGAATTGAAGTTACCGCTATCAATTTAAATGTTTCTTTCACAAGATTTATATGATTGTTTAATGTATACCTACCGTAAAATGGTTCCAAATGATTTTTTTTTTGAACTGAACTTAAAGCTATCTTTATTGAAATTACTTCCGTTTTAATGCAATCTTAGTTGTAAAATTAATATCAGAGTAAATATAATATATTCTAGCATTATTTTTAAAAGGCAAATACGTTAGTACATATTTATCTGTTAAGTAGTTAATGATAAAGAAATGGAATATAAAATGGAATTAAGCCATTTGGAATGTTGCGGTACAATTATATATGATAAAGTCTTGATAATCTTTTCAAATAAACGATTGAAAGGAAAAGTCGAATATGTAGGCAAACTGAGAGCTTTAATAATCCGTCAAGATTCGTGTGTTTCATTCCTTGCTTCAAGAAAAATAGAGACAGAATAAAAAATGCGTTGTACAATGCACGATTAAATATACACAGCGTAAAAAGTCGTGGTGATTTTAACGTCATTTTATGTAAAACTACATCATCTGTCATGGATTTTGTCACATATAGAAATGTTACTATCAATTTAGCTAAATTACAGACGCTCATGTAAAAATATATTTTACTAAAAAAGTTAGAATGTTATAATTTTTTGTGGAAAATTACATAATACTTCTAAAAATACCTTACTACTTCTAAACTTGCTGTTAATATCATTACAGTATCATTACAATTTTATTTTTTCTGTATGCCTGCACTTTATTTAAACCGTTGGTCAAGAGAGGTCATCTATTTCCATTTCCTTTTTTATTTTATTACAATATTATTGCGTTTCGTTTATTAAAAACATTTAGGCTGTTGAAATTAACCCTATCTACTCTCTATCGACATTTACATATATTTAGATAAAGATAGTTCAATTTTATTTCCACTATTTATTTCTGCATTAACTGGTTTTTACCGAACCATTCAATAGAACTCACCTATAGGACTGCTCTGTCCTTACATGTGGCCAGGTTTATATTTCGCGCCTTTGATTCTAGAGCAGTCTAGAGGTTTGTTCGCTGGTGCTACACTTTCCACACTGACTCCTACTTAAAACAGGATGTTGACACAGATGATTTTGCATCTGAGAAAGAGACAATATGCACCAGTGTAATTGGTGTAACACCAGCGAACAAACCTGAGATCTTTCCTGATTATTCTGGTGCAGTCGCACTAGAAATTTGCTTATCGCTAAAGCTTTTACCAGCGCAGTTTGATTATCCAGCAGTTATGTCAATTATGCAGTTTGATAGGCGCCCTATACGTGGTAGTGCCATCTGCTGGCATAGTTGGTAATTCAAATGCAAAATTAGAAATAGGCACACATTACAATATCGACTACCGACATTGAAATTGCTTGGGAATTGCTGCGACATTGAAATTGCTTGGAAATTGCTGCGGAACTCGGAAGCGTTCCGTAGAAACATCTGGAGGTCATTTTTTTCTAAAATAAGCAAAATAATATTAGTATAACTCGAAAGGTTTAACGCGATCTTTAACACGGATTTTGTTACGGTAAGTCGAAAAAGGTTGACCTACCTGTGGGAAGATAGTTTTGATATAAGCTCCAGCAAAGGGACAGAAAAATAATTAGCGCTGCGTGTGTTCAAAGAAATAATTGTATATCCTATTCGCGACTTATTCTAATAATTAAAATTATTTGTGGATGTTAGCGGATTTTTTAAATAATAAAACGAATTAATGAAATATATTTGGCGTTTCACTATAGTATACTATCAATTTGAGAAGCATTACAAACTGAAAAAATATATATTATTTCGAAAATAGATTTATTTGTATTTAAATTTAGAATCTTACCTGAAATTTAACATGTTTTTAAACCATTTTAAATTGTAACAATCACTTAATTGAAATTTTCTTTTATAAAAATCTGTTTTAAATTTCTTTAAATCATTCTAAATTGTAAAAGTTAACATATTTAATGAAATTATTATTAAGTTTTGTATATAACTATTTTTCTTTAAATTTATGCCACATTTTCTGGGACACAAAATGCAATTTAAGTAAAAGGATATGTTTTTAACTGTGTTTGTGGTGTTTGAAAACAAGATTATAAAGTATACAGTTAATAATTAATAAAAGTGTTTGTGTAGAAAATTATAAAATTGAAAAATATATCTTAGGTGTTGTGAAATATCCTGACGTTCGCTAACGGAGTTTCTGTTGTTTTTAATTTGAATCATTTCTAATACTCTTCTTGCTTTATAATTTCTTTCTTTTCTATCTTTTCAAGTTAAAGGAATAGTTCAAGTTATTCATGTATTTCTTTAATGTAATAATGTTTGCAAAAGTTGTATCCTTTAGGACGATCTGCTAACTACTGTCTGGTTTATCCAATATATATATATCATCGCAAAATAACAATTTACTGGCAATTTTATAAACAACATGAGTCTGCTTTGTATTTAGAGATGATATATTTAAGTTGTTTGGGAATAAAATTTTATTTATTCTTTCATAATGTATTAACGTGGCTGCTAGCGCCAAATAATTTGTTGTAGTAGGAGTTAGATTCAATATTTTTACATGAATTATTATAAAATTTATTTAATCTTTGTTTATAATTTTTTTGGGGAGTTGTTCGGCATAATTATTTAATTTTTGTTTCAATTTTAGAAGTATTTTGGGTCTATATAGAGAGGCAATAACCCTTTTTTTAATGGAAATATGTTGACAAGAGTTATATTTTAAATACCTATTGGGCCCTGTGTTTGCTAATTTTCAGAGCTGTTTCTAAATCTTCTGAAAAAAGCTCTGCAATGACACTGGAAATTGGTGCACCCATGGCGTAACCATTTTGTTTAAAAAAGTTATTGTTGTATTGAAGGTATGTTGTATTTAATGTAATCTTTAAAGCTTTAATGAATGTTTTCTGAGAAAGGGGAGTAAAATTTTTGAATTTTTGTTTTATGTATTAAATTTGAGATAGAAACAGGTAAAAATTTAGATATATTGCAAAAAGAGCTTTGTATGCAAGGGAGTATGGATCTTAATAGTATATTTGGTTTGTGTAATTCGCGCAGACCATAAATTTCTTGTAGTAACGAATTATTAACTTCTAATTTTTTGTCGGTTTCTGTAGTAATGAAATGCTTTGCTTCCCAATCTTTGACTAAATCGTTGTTAATTTTTTTATTTTTTTTGGTGGGATCATTTGATAATTTTATACATGTATTTTCTTTCTGCAAAATTGTATTCATTTTATTTTCATAATCTGCCTTTTCCATTACTATACAGTTTCGCTATTTTTGTCAGGTTTGGGAATAATTAGCTGTGGGTTATTACGTAGATTTTTTTGTTAATTTCATTTTGTATTATAACAATCTTTGTTCTCTTTTTACCCTTTTGTTTGATGAATTTTTAGAATTGGTAATGACATTACTTATTTTTGACCTTATATTGTCTTTCTTAGTCTACACTAAGGTTGTTTATTAGTGTTGCGACGAACGTGGTTTCATTCGCCTGCATAGCTATGAGTAAATATTGCAGTGCGAAGCCATATAACGAATGAAGCGAAGGCTCAAGGTTGCTTTCGCGATATGAACGGATATATTTCGTGAAAATCAGGAGCAAGCAGCTCCGTTCACGGCATGGCTTTTATAACAGGTTGCAATTTAGTTTTGGGGCAAATACCTTAGTGATAATAACTTACTGATTAAAATGAATAGTAAATTATTTACATACTAACAGGTTGCTACACTTTTATTCTCGTGAAAGCAATGTGAAAGATTTACTTCATGCACAAGCCCATCATTCACGAAATGAATGAAGTAGACTGCTTGAAGTCGTATTATGAAGCGGACGATCTATCGTGAATGATGAAAGTTTCGTTCACTATTCGAACACTGTTGTCTATTGTTGCTTTTACATTTGCAATAATTTTATGATAAGGTACTGTTACTTTTTATTTTGATAATTAATGGCATAATGTGGACCGAAATTCAAAACATCTGTAACAGGTGGAGGTTAGTATGGTATTTGATAAATTACAAACTCATTCCTTCCCCCTTTGAGGGGGAACTGATTAATGATGTTGAATTTGTATTTGGAATTTTTAAAAACAAACAGGAGTAAAAGGGGTTAAAGATAAACCCCTTTTGTCAAAACATTTTTTTTCTCTAAATTTGTATTTCAATTTACTTTTTTTGTATTTGTTTATAAACATCTCAGATAAGTAAATTTTAAAGTTTTTTGTTTGTGAAAAACAAAATTATTTAAATTATTGTTGGTGAACTGCATATGTGAAGTATTGAATTTGAAAAAGGTAGAAAATAAATCCATTTTCTTACATTTATGTAGAAACATTCGTCGGTTCTTCATTGTTCCTTGTAGAGGACGTAGCTTCAAAAGTTTCCAGAATTTTGGGAAAACTTCTTGTCCATAATTTCTCTTATTCAAGGATATCAATGGTGGTGTTTCTTCCATACTATTATTATTTAAAAAAAAATCCGCTATACCAAGGATAAATAATTTAAATTATAACAAAGAAATAATAAATCTTATGGTGGGATTCTATACTGTAAGATTATCTGTAAGACTCTAAGAATGTATTACGGATGCTTACAGGCTTGCAAATAACTTAGAAGCTATAGAAGCTACAGATTTGCATATATTCTCAACATTAATGTGTTGATAATTGTTAATTTGTTTATCTCAACGAGTTGTGTTTTGCTGTAGTAACTTTGTTATGTACTTAGTGATAAATTAATTAGTCATACTTTTTAGAATATTAGATTAGAAATACTAACCAAAATTTTCAGTAACTCATACATTTTTTCTTCTTACCGTTAGCTCTTTTTCCATCATTTGGGTAATAATTTTAACTTTTGTCTCCTTCCTGGATCCTTTCCAGAACTGCTCTTTTCTCTTATTCCCATTGCGCAAACACGCGTCCTCTCCGTATGCCTTCGTCAATAATTACTTCCAGAAGTTATTTCGCCAAGTATTTTAATAATTTCTTATAGCCAGGATGTATCGTCAAAGGCATCTCGCTTTCGGATAAAAAAATTTAATTGCATTTTCCTCTATATTACATTCCGTTTGTTCGGGCCTCTTCTTTGTTTTTCAACTAGCATTTCGTTGGAATTTATAATCTTGCATAACAGGCATTGTTTGTCCTCCCCACCACAACGGTTACCGTACCGCTTTAATTAAAGAGACTTGAACTCGTATTTAGGTACTGTACGTATGTGCACATGCGAACAGACTCCCAAGCAAGGAGAGCAACACAGAACGAGCGCGAACGGCACACACGAGCCGCATAAAAATCTGTTGTTCTTGTTGCCGTGTTGTTCCGCATCCTATATAGTGTGGAGTTGCTTGTACGGTCGGCGTTTGCTGCTCTGTCGGCGTTCATGTTTATTTCTTTTATAATTTATACCGTGCGCACACTCGATTAAAGATTTTTATGACGTACAGGTGACACTTTATGCCGCATTACATTGTTTCACGTACAGTAAACACCATCATAACAACGGTTATCAATGCGCCAATGCGTTGTATAACTGTATTCACCGACGGCGGTAAATTTCAATACATTTGTCTCGTGCTTTTCATTCTTCTCGGCACTTACGGTTTACCGATGGGATGTAATTAACGCATTTTATAGATGTACTTGTGTAATTTATGGATGATAAAATCGACAGTGAGGAGTAATGGCTTATACATGTATAATATAATTTACATTGTCATACGGTACTTAACAATACAGTTAGGTAAAATTTTATTTTCTTATTCTTACCTGAGAGTTTACGGTTCCAAAGTTTTATTAATAATATCACTAAAGCCGTAAATTTGGACGTGCCGTAATAGACGTCATTTGAATGTTCATATTTACAAATCTCTGCTCAAATCTATTTTAAAAATGCTTTTTTTTTGTTATCTTGACTTTTCTTTGGTAAAAACATCCAGCAATCTTTTTTATCTAACAAAAATAAAATTATACTGCATATAAATTTACAGAATCCACAATGTCCACAAAAAATGAACAAACTCTCATTTAATTTTTTCTGTCTTGTATGGATATGAATAGGCATACAATATGAATGCAGCCATGTATTTCTTTATGTTGCTTTGGTTGCATAATAACTTCTTCTAATAGCAGCCATATAAATTAGAGTAGGTAGCATCAATGTGGTAACTGGTAATCATATTTTTTTTAATTTGATGTTACAATAAAGCTATAAGCTATAATAATAATAACAAGTCAGTAACCTTTTTTCTGCTAGATGGCAGGAGACACCTGTGGGTGCACCAATCCAACTATCAAGTCAAATTTCCAGCTGCTTACTAGCGAATCGATAGATTAGTAGACACCAAAGGCTCTTTCTCGGATTGTTTAATGTTGTAGAAAATGTTAATTTAATATATCATTGCAAAATCACACGAATTCTGCAATACGAGAACGTTTTAAAAGAATAAAGCATTTTTCTTTATTAAAATACCAAACACTCTTGTTTTTATATTGTATAGGACTCTTGAATCACGGGTGCGTATATATTTCTACGAACAAATTTATTTAAATCAAAATATGCATTCATATACATTGTCTCAAAATAAGGAGGAGTGATTTAAATTGGTTGCGCCAAAAATAGGTCTTTTGATTGGCTTTTGCGTAACCATTCATTCATTCAAGTTAGGGTGGGCACTTGAGCTTGGTGCTCATTGTATCATCCCTATTGATTCTCTTATTTCTGCCTGAGTACCTTCAGTTCCTCACATGTGCAGATTACATGTAAACTCGTTTCCTCCTGTAGCTCGCATCTTCTACACCACGGTTCGCTTATACGGCCCGTGTTGTGTAGATGCTTTTTCAGAGGACAGTTTTCAGTTACCAACCCAGTAATGGTTTTAACTTCTTTCTTACTGCGCTTGAGTAGGTTATCAGAGAAACTACCATCCCCATCCCCTATCAGCGTTTTGGTATGGAGTTGACCTTCAGTCGACCTCCATTTCTTTGTACTTTCTTTATCTAACCAGGTCCAGATCTCCCTTCTTACGGAATCCTTAGTAATCCCACATACGGGCTCAGGACCCATGAAGTGTCTCTTAGAGCCCTCCTTGGCTAGTTCATCAGCTATTACGTTGCCCTTTATATCCTCATGTCCCGGCACCCAAATCAGAGACACCGTGTTGTCTCGTGCCAGTGCATTGAGGAATTGTTTGCAGTCCCTAACTAGTTTTGACCTAGTTATAGGGTTTGAGACTGACTTAATGACAGCCTGGCTGTCAGTCATTATATTAATTTTCCTCCTCATGTGCCCCCTTTTCCAATCATTTCTGCACAGGCTGCAAGGGCGAATACCTCTGCCTGGAAGACCGTTGTATGTTTCCCCAGGCTTATGAATATCCTTTGATTAGGACTGGGCCCACAAATACCGGCTCCTGTCCCCTGGCTGGATTTGGATCCATCCGTGTACCAGTTTTCGTTAGCAGTGATCTCACTACGTGCCTGGTCTCTGTTCGGTATGGAGATTTTCACCTTTTCAGTGAAGATAATTTCGAGTGCCATGCTGTCCGTGGGCATTTGTAGCAATGGCCCGTCCAGCAGCGTGCCCGTAGTATAAGTGTGTCCTCCCACCCTGAAGTTGGGATGCTACAGGTTGTTGGCTTTCAGTCTAAGGATCGCATTCATTGCCTCCGTTCCCACATAGACTTCCAGCGGGGGGAGGCCCACAATGGTCTCCAAAGAGGCGGTCCCTGTACTGTTAGTTACACCATTGCGTAACCTTATTTACACATAGAAAGAAAATATTCCGAAATCGTCGAAATTCTTTATTTAGACCAAGTGATATTGCCACGGAAAATTCCACTACATAGAAATAAGTTAAGGCTGTTCCACAATACAAAAACGTAAAACGCAATGCGTAAAACGTATGACATAAGCAGAATTCATATTGTATTTACTTGTAAGTTGTATCACAATAGTTACGTATTACGTTATGATTACGTTTTACGTTTTTGTATTGTGGAACAGCCTTTAGATTTAAAAAAAAGATGTGTTCAGAGATGACAATCAGATTATCGGAACCTCGTCAGCACTTTTCGAGTACCGCGCTCGTGAGGGATTGGCGGCGAGGTATAGGCAATTCAGGTTGTGATCTCCAAAGCGTGTGGTGTGAATAAAGTTAGGAATAAATTGTTATACAGTGTTTCAATAAACATCAACCGCAGCCCCAGGGTAAGTACTTTTTAATATTCCCATAAGATCAGAGAAGCGAGTAGCCCAAACCCCCAACCCTTGAGCAAAGGGGCGCGACATTTAAGGAAAGTCATAAATAACAAAATATCTCACATTTAGAGCATGCAACCAGGCATGCACGATTACTTTCAATGACTCCTTTATTAATAATTAATTTAAAATATATTTTTTCCCATACAGAAATCTCAAATTATATCCAATACAACTTATAATCCCAAAGTAAAATTTAAATGAGTTAACTTTTATTTTTAAAGATTAAAAAGACCCTTACTTTTCTTTAAATTTATGATGCATTTTGTTTGCTAGCAACAAGTCTTGAATTGTTAGAAGATGATGTATCTACTATTTATCAAGAAGCCCAAAATAAAGACGATTCACAAGAATGGATGAAAACAGTGGATGCAGTGGTTGCAGCCTTGAATAAAAATATGACGCGGAAAATAGATAAAGAACCTGAAAATGAACCAATAATAGACTGCAAATGAGTACCTATTCAAACATAAAAAGGATCAGTACGGAAATGTTCCGTAATACAAAGCGAGACTAGTGATTAAAGGTTTTATGCAGCGGCAAAATTTTTACTTGTACGAAATTTATGTATACAATCGCCGACATTATTATTTAGCACTCGAACGAATGGCTCAAAGCATTGATGGTGCTAAATATTAATGTCGGTGGCTGTACATATAGCAAAATTACCTACATTTACACTTTTGTTGACAATAACAGCAAATGAAGGTTTATATTGTGAGGAGATGGATGTAAAATCAGCTTTTCTACATAGTGGTCAAACAAATAGCAGATTTTACCAGTTCATGAAGAAGACACCATTGAGAAGCTCAGAATATGATTCCTGCATTTATTTGAAGATATTATAAAATTTGAAAATATTAATTTTATTGTATGTCGATGATTTGATAATTTCAAGCAACCAACGAAGTGAAATACTTGCCACCAAAAAGCAGTTAATCGAACAGTTTGATGTGAAGAACTTAAAGCAATTAAACCTATTAGAGAATGAAGGTTACGTCATTGCCAAGCAAAATCTTTTGGATTAGATAGCCTACTTACTTACCGCCATATTCATAGTGCTTCCTTAAGGTAAACTTTTCCTTGAGGTTCTCCTTGACATACAAATTTTTGTTTCAGACTACATTTTTGCCTTAAGGTTACTTTACATAAGGAAAATCTTAAGGTAGCTCCGTAGGTACCTTAAGGATGCCTTAGGAAAGAATACTTCATATAAATTTGACACATGTTGTCATTTTGGATGTCATTAATCGTTTATTAATTAATTAATGGGATGCAATCGCAGATATAGAGGATTTTTTGGATTATATAAATATAAAATATGATAGTAATAGACAACCGAAACAGTATATCAGGGACGCACAAAAATTCCGTGAAATAGTAATGCAGAATTTAGAAAGAGGTATTGTTTTGCTAAACAAATTCCATACATTTTATTGCCGCTTGTTAACAAACGATTACCGAAATTTAGAAAATCCGGATGGTTTACCCATATCATTACTGTTTTGCACTATTAATGTGCTTTTTTTTTGTCACTGATATACAGTTTCAAAGTAGGTAAGTAAATTTTTATGAAAGTCCTACAACATTGTACTACCAAATATTATACTAGCGAACGTATTTATATTGTATTTGCCTATAACATACAGTATAGTTGATACAGCAGATTCGAGATTTATCCGCATCATTCAAAAACTTTTAACTGCGCTTGCTAAAAAAGACGGTTTGTATGAAGAACGACAAAATATTTACATTAGCAAGTCTTGGTGATCAAACTGGAAAAAAATGTTTTGAAATAGAAAAAAAAAGATTGTTTGAGTCTTATTGTGCAAATAATGTGAGTTTCAAATTTAAAAATATTTTATATTATGGTCTATCTATTCAGTTTACACAAATTTCTAACCATACTAATCAAATAAAATTGAACCAAACCACTATCTAATCATAAACGTCACAAACCAGTTGTAAACTGTCAACAACAAACAAAATAAATATTGCTTCTCCGGTGGAACAATGACCTAAGTGCAATTTTTCATTTTGTTTAGTTTATTATTATTAATTAAGTCGTTGAAAAAAACAAAAATTTAAAACATCATTTTCTCAAAACTTAATAACTTGCACTTAGGACGATGTTCCACCGGAGAAGCGATATGTATAAATATAGAAGATTATAAGTACAAAAGTAACATGTGAAACTAGTCAATGTGGTACGCAGCTGATTTTATGGCAATGTCATTTAATGGAACTCTATTAATCAATTCCAGAGGAAGCATATCCTTGTCCGAGAATAGCCGAAGGGAGTCGATATTATGACTATGAAATAGAAAGTTGTTTAAGGTGTAAGGTCTCCTTACGTAAGTCATACTTTTCCTTAAGATTTTGCCTGGGCTATGAATATGGGGGTTAGAGTGTTGGAACGTTTTGGAACGAAGGACTGCAAACTGTCAAAAACCTCACCCCTTATACTATTAATATATATGTAGAAGGTATGCTAAACGGTAGTTCGCCAATACATGAATGTGTCCCTTATCGTGAGTTCACTGGATGCCTGATTTATGCAGTAATGGCGGTAAAAGGTCGAATTATCAACCACAACAGTCAGCATTAGTTAATAACGTTGTATTTTTAAGAGCGCCAAATGGTAATGACAGGTATTTGACAGTATAATATTCTGTCATAATTATACGTATGTACTGTTACCAATTTAGCTAATAAAATAGAAATTAATTTTTCTGACAATTTATTGTTTAATGAAGTATGGAAATAACACTTAATGTCATTTGAGAAAAATACTACAGGAAAAGAGATGCAAACCATTGTATTTCTTAGTAATTGAGTAGCACTAATCAAGTGGCGACTCATTTATTAAAATTATTCAATCAATCTAACCCGTCTAACCTAAGCAGTCAATTATGTAACAGTAACTGCTAACATGTCAAACGATTAGTTAAAATATCCATAAGATTACATTGCTACTAACTAGAAGAAGCTTTTTGTAAGTACCTAAAAATAGCAAGTATCACTGTAACTATAAATAATAAATTACTTGATTGTATTTCTATATAGCCAAATTTATTTCAAGAATGAAATCAACCAAATGTTGTGATGATCAGTTGAAAATGGATATGGGCGTTTCACTTAAGGATCCCATTAAGCGAAACTATACCTTGTTAATGCGAACCGTATTTAGCGTAATATTGATCGCCTACTTCTGCTTCACTGTCTACTTAGGCCCCTTTGCCATAATTCTTACTACTTTGGTAATACAAGTAAAATGCTTTTTCGAATTGATCGACATTGCCTATAACATGTATCAAGCCGAAAACGTGCCATATTATTTTCGATTTATAACTTGGTATTTTCTGATCACGGCCAATTATTATTTTTGCGGTGAAAATGCGATGCAGTACTTTTCCATGTACGTGGAGAAAGTCCCTGCGGTGAAGTTCCTGCTGGTGTATCATAGATTTTTATCGTTCCTTATTTATTTCTTCGGTGTGATATGGTTTGTTTTGAGTCTGAAGAAGAAATACGACAGGTGGCAATTTACCCTGCTGGCTTGGACTCATGTGGCTTTGTTGGTTATAGTCACGTCTTCGTGTATGATCATCAAGATTATCTTTGAGGGATTGATATGGGTAATTGTGTGCGTTACCGGGGTTGCATGCAATGATATCACTGCGTACTTATGCGGAAAAATATTTGGACGCAGGCCTTTGATAAAGGTGTCACCTAAGAAGACGTGGGAAGGATTTATTGGTGCTGGTATAATAACTATTATTTACGAAGTGGTTATATCGACGATTTTGTGCAAGTATGAATATTTAGTGTGCCCACTTGAATACAGAAATGTATCCGGAGTAATAACACTGAAGGCTGAATGCGAAAGAAGCTCCTTGTTCAAGTTGAAAGACTACCAAATCCAAATATTCGACTTGATGACTGCTACATTTACGACTTATCCTTTCGTAATACACACATTCTGGCTGGCACTGTTTGCAAGCATAATATGCCCGTTTGGTGGATTCTTTGCGTCTGGATTCAAAAGGGCGTTTAAAGTCAAAGATTTTGGTTCAATGATTCCGGGACACGGGGGAATATTAGATCGATTCGACTGTCAAATATTCATGACTGCGTTCGTTAATGTTTATATCAGCACCTTCGTAAGACAACCCAGCGTCGAGAAAATATTCTCCAAGATATTGGCTATGAAAACCGAGCAGCAGGTGGAGTTCTTTAACCTCTTTGAGGATTATTTGAGGAAAGAAGGGTTAAATATGAATCAAACAAGAATAAATTTTATTTAAGTTAAATTTTGATTTGTTTAGATATAAAATAATTACTTAATTAAAGGCATTTTCAAAATTGTTGACTATTACTTTATTTCAATTAATATATCAACTTTAAAATCTTCATCAAACTCCGAACATCGACAAAAAAAAAGTCCAAAATAATCCCAACGCCATAAAATAGATTTTAATGCCGCTCGACGTAATTAATTCGGCCCCAACTCTCATCCGGAGTCCTGGATAGTTCTTCGATAGTGGATACTTTGTAGATATACACATACGCTCTTTGGGCACGAGGAGTCAACGTTCGACGCCGGCGGAATCACACCGTTAATTAACTTCTCTCGGCCTCGGACCCGACCGATTTTTATAGTAATATGCTCACATTATGCGGTTTCTCACACACAAACGGTCGGCCGTCGAGAACCTATGATGATGACGGTGCAAGTTGTTCGTATCTCCGGTGTTATTTAGTGGCCGTATCATATTTGGACGCTGCCCTGTTATCTTTCATTAGCGTCAGGTGAAGTGTTCGTTGGTTAGGCATATACATCAACTACTTTCGTTCGCCGATGGCTTTATTATTTTGGGCGCTGAATTTTTTGTAAGTCAGCATGGTGTATCGATGGTGTTTAAGGTTTTTCATCTAGATCATGCCATTTAATTCTATTCGTGTTTTAAAAATCTCATTCCATCCTACAAATCTATTTCTATAGATCCATAACTGTTTTTGCTTCCTCGCAGCGTTGTTTCCATTATACAGTGTGAGTCGTTAAGGATGGGAAATCTGGAAACTGGAATAGTAAACCAAACAGAAAAATCTAGGGGGAAAATCTGGACTTGCAGGTGGCCAAGGAAATTCACTTCCATGGCCAAACCATCGATGTGGCCCTCTATGAGCAACGGTAAAAGTGATGACAAATTCCTATTCATCGTGTTAAAAACCGTAGTAATAGTAGACGTTTAGTTTCTTAATAATTGATTAACATTTCAAAGAAAATGAATAGAAGTTTAACTCAATTTAATTTATTTAAAAGTCAAGATGCCTATCCAACGAGCCAAAATCCATTGAGACTGCATTAGTGAAGCTGACGGATCGAATTCAATATGCGCTGACGAATAAAGCAAGTATGCGCTTTTCTAGAGAAATTGGGCACTTTTGAAAGCAATTCACACGAGTCTGTTAAAAAAGCATTAATTAATAGCGGGGTACATGGCGTCAGCTGCAGATGGATGCCGCAGCTGCTGTCTACGAGGTCGATGAAGAGGGAGGTGCGACATAAGACCATCCCGGTTAGTCCGACCAGATAATGCCCACAGGGGGGAGTTACAGGATTAGGCATAGGCTTCAGTCCTCTGATGGTGATCAAACTCGGGGTATGTACCCGATGACATGTCAAAAAAAAATCAGCTTTGTGAAAGAAATCACCACAAAGCTTAGTAACAAGAGCGATTGGGAACAAACACCATCTTATAATTGAATAGAAATGCCATCGAATGCTATACTAATGGTCCAAAATAGCAGAAGCAACTGGAATGGGAAAATATGGTCCTAGAACCAAGTACTTCGAAGGCTTGGAGATATACCCGAGTGTCTTTCAGGCAAAGTACACGCTGTTGGGAAGATCGTTCACTTCAATATTGATAGGAACTACGAAACTACAAAAAAACGAATTAACTGTTATAGATACTAATAAATCAGAATGGAAAGAACACTATGTCTCAGAAAACCGTCACCACAAATTCTATTTTGAAGTTGTGCTTCAGAAATTTCGTCGGAAAAGATTGGCATCTTCATAAATTTTAGCAACGTCAAATGGCTGCACAACGTTTTCATTTAAAACTGAATGACTGATTTTGTGGTTTGGGATATTCATTGCAACAGTTAACTATATAGTGCTAATTGAGGGATTCTCGTTTACAAAGTTAGTCCAAAATCTGCTCTTACTACTTGCAGAGTATGTCTTTGCCTTGGTCTTCCAGTATTTCGATGACTGGATATAAAGGAACCGGTTTCCCGAAAATGTTGGTCCAACTTTCGAAGGATATTTGCTGCAGGATGCTTCCGGTAGCATGGTAGTATGGTATACCATATATGTTGATGTTAGCATACTCGATAACTGAAAAATCCAAGATAATCGAAAGAAAGAAAGAAACTAACATACCCAAAAACCGTGCAAGACTGAATAACCACTAAGCACTAATCTATGTCTTTGACATAACCCCATAGGTATAAATCTAGAGGTGTTAAGTCATC